>WYDI02038774.1:0-17032 GCA_009867235.2 Psittacus erithacus | reverse complement strand
GTAAGGGTGGTGAGGCACTGGAATGGGTTGCCCAAGGAAGCTGTGAATGCTCCATCCCTGGCAGTGTTCAAGGCCAGTTGGACAGAGCCTTGGGTGGCATGGTTTAGTGTGAGTTGTCCCTGCCCATGGCAGGGGGGTTGGAACTAAATGATGTTAAGGTCCTTTCCAACCCTAACTATTCTATGGTTCTACGATTTTATGATTCTTTCACAATGGATGCTCTGCCTATTTGAAACTGTGCTGAGTGCAGTGAGGTCTCATTCCTTCCTTGGCAGTCCTTGGCACTCTTGACAGCAGTGTATATTGCAGCCATCCTGATAACTATCACTAAAATAAGATTACTGCAGACAGAGCTAACCTGCCTGAAATGCTGATGCTTTAGATAGAATTTGAATGTAAAACTCACCACGGTTTGGTGGCTGTACTCTGTCCATAGCTGTCAAAACGTACAACTGACTGTCAGGATGAATGATGGATTAACAAACATGTAATGATTTAGTCCTTCTCCGGGAACAAGCAATACTGAGTGACACTCTAGATATGTGGAGGAGGGGGATGTATGGCATTGTCTCACTCAGTAACATGAGATCTGGCAACTGAGGAAAGCATTACAATGCCCATTACAATGGGCATATATATATGGACCATATATATGTGTCATCATATTTGAAAACTCATAGCAGTCTGGTGAAGTTCTCAGTTACTGGAAGAAGGGAAATATAACCCCCATTTTCAAGAAGAGGAAAGTGGAAGACCCAGGAAACTACAGACCAGTCAGTCTCACCTCTGTGTGTGGCAAAATCTTGGAGCAGATTCTGCTGGAAGGCATGTTTCATCCCTGGCAGTGTTCAAGGCCAGGTTGGATAGAGCCTGGGGCAACATGGTCTAGTGTATGGTGTCCCTGCCCATGGCAGGGGGGTTGGAACTAAATGATGTTAAGGTTCTTTCCAACCCAAACTGTTCTATGAGTCTATGACTCTAGAAAATGCAGATTGGAGACAGGAGATTCTGATTTCTCTTCCTTTTATTTATTTTTTTTTTTTAAATCCATGGGTTTGATTTTGCAGCAGAGCATGAAACTTCCAAGCTGGAAGGCTTTGCGCTCTGGCTTTTTTTCCAGATGATGTTAGTGAGGGACTGGCTGGGTTCACTGTACTCCACAAGATACTTTTGTTTATGGATGAAGCCATGCAGATGGGGATCAAAGGTTGTGTATAGCTGCTGTAGTGCAAGCTGGGGCTCAAAGAGGTCGGGCACCAGAGATTAATTCCTTGGCTGTTTACAGCCAAGGTTTAGTAGCGGGCTTGGAAAGGACAGTGATTGAGTTTACTGCTAGGAGAACCTATAGTGCAGGTCAAGTAAAAGGAAGGAGCTAAGAGGCTCTGTGTGTTGGTTGCAGGAGAAAGTCTAATGGCTTAACAATATGTGGCCTCAACAAGACATATGATAGTTGCTGCCACTGGTGAGCTCTGTGCTGGGGCAGGGGAGCGAGAAGAGTTGCACCCTGAGTATCTGAAGCATCACCTCCAACACAGCTGGCTTTCCGAGGCTGGGCTTATGCTCACAGCCAGGTAAATACAAAGGGAGCCTGGTAATTCTGAGAGTGAAGAAGGGCGAAAGGAAAACATTGGGGTTTTCTGAATAGGGAGAAGGGTGTGTGTGAGGTGCAGTGAGAGGCTGTATTTTCTTCTTAGTTTTTTGAATTGCATACTTCAACAAAACCATGGAGATACCGCATTCCCCAGGTGATCAATTTTGCTAAACTAAGAACTGATTTTGAAGCTGAAGTTAAACTGTATCTGACTATTCCACTCTGACTTTTTATGCTATTATTCCCTTACACTTCAGTTTCTAAGTTTTCAGGTTTTTCTTTTTTCATTTTTTTCTCTCCCCACTGTTGTGTCCTTTACTGTATTCAATTGCACCTCAGTGCACAGTGACTGTTCCTCTCTCTGCTTTCAAATGTGCTCTTAGATGTCTATATTTTTTTTCTTGCAGAGCATGTGTTACAAAAACCTGTCCAGGATAACTTGCTCTGAGCATCTGAGCAGGGCTGTTTGTTGTTACCAGTTACAAGTTAAGGTGAAATATTTTTGCAAATCACTTTGCACTGTTACCATTTTGGTGGAAGCAGACTGGCTGCCTGCAGGAGATACTTAGTGCAGGTGGTAGCCTGCCAGCTTGGTGCTACAGACCTCAGACGGCAGATTTCAGGAAGAAAATGTGTCTTTCATTGGTGACTTGTCTTGGAGTTCCATAGGAACAGAAAATTGGGATCATATCACAAGCAGGATGTGGCCATGATAGATGTAGTGCTATCAGGGTGTATCTTGACTATGCAGAAAGTGTCAGTTTTACCTCAAGCTAAAGATTCTTCTTACCATGGCTCTGAGTCAAGTGTTCATTGGATATCCTATTAAAACACTTCTCTAACTTGTCCTCCCTTAAATTCTTTCTTGGAAGTCTCCTGATCATATGAAGTTTTGCTTTTTTTAATCTCAGCATCCTTTTTTGTCTCAGGCAGGTAAAAGAATCTGCATCAAATGTGAGCTGGGGGGTTGTTTGCACCCTTGCAAATGTGCTAAGGGTTTACTGATGAGGCACAAGTGCGATTCCTCTCTCAAAGTGCTCTTATGTTATCTCCACCCAATAAACTTGCTACAAAAGCTATTGACACAACGCTGCAGTCTCCTGTTAGAGCTGTCCTACTCTTTTAGAAGTAAATGCTTGTTGAGCTGCAAAGAATGACCTGGTCATGTAGTGTTTGGGATTCTCACCAGAGATTTGGACCTCTGCTTCAGATCAATTGCAGAGAGGTCATTCTTCTCTCAGGCGGTTCTCGTGCTGGATTCATGGTGACTTGCAGGCCTCTTAAGACATTCTTCTGAAAAGTTTCTGGTTTCGCTGTCATGTGAAGTGAGAACAACTTTAAAGTGGGATTTTTAAATTTGTCTGAATGTTGTTTTCTTTTCCAGTTCAAATTATCAACACATTAGAAGGAGCTTGGATACTTCTCTGGAATTCATTAATGTAATATTGAGTTTTGCCTTTCATCAAAAGAGATTTCAGAGAGGACTTGTGAATTGAAGCTTGAATCAGTCTCTAGATCTAAGCCTGATCCATAGCAGTGAAAGAGACAAATTATACCAGGTTTGCCTGCTGCAGTCCTTGTTCCTTCTGCAGAGCACCCTGTAGTAGCTGCTATCAAAGACAGGACAGAAGAGTCAATGGAACCGTGCCTGCTCTGTGCAAGCTCTGATTTTGGTGGTTTTCAATATGATGTCATCTTTTTTTCTTTCTCTTTAGAACCTGTGTTTCAGAATGGTTTCTCCAACAGAGATGCCAACATGCTTTTCTACCTGAACTGTGTGAAACACCTGAGGAAAGGAAAACTGTCACGAAGAAGTACACAACTCCTTTGTCCTTGCTGACTGAATGCCAGATTTGAAATCTGTGGTAAGTTACTCTTCCTAAGGTTTTTCACCTTTTGTTCACCTTGTTTAGCCATTACTAAATCGTTTCTGCTTTATCTGCTGCAATTTCTTTCATGTTTGGTGGTTGTTTCTTTTTCCTTATGGGGGAAAAAGTACCCAGTGCAGATGAAAGCATCTCCATTCTGGACACTGACAGTCCCTGATCTGACCCACCCAAAACCAACCCACAGCCTGTGCCCTTTAGCTGCTCTTCAAACACTGTCCCTCTTGTAGGGTAATGCAGTTATGATGGCATTTAAGAAAGTCAGATCATACCATATTAGAAAAGGAATTCAGTATATCTGTAATTTTACCATGGAGAGAATGGCACTGCTGTGGAAAGTCAGAGCCCTGCCTGAGAGTGGATCTGATTTTGCTGATACACTGCCTCTTCTCAAATGAAAATCATCCCAGTTTGATCAGCCTTTTAGTCCCATCTCAGGGCTCTATTTAATCAGAAATGTGTACCAAACCATGTGTAACCAAAGCAAGACAGCATTATATGTGGTACAAATGGTGCTTTTAGAAAGACAACTTGCTCTCATTGCCCTGCTGGTTGCCCTGCATGTTCTCCCTCTGCTTGTATCACCCAGTTCTGTGAGCAGGACTCAAAGTTTGGGATTGAGCCCCTCAGTCAAAATTTTTTGGCCATGTGAGCAGATGCAGGAAGATGCTTTCCTGCAAATTCTCCTCTAATTGCTCCAAGTGTTACAGCCATCAAGCAGAAATCCAATTGGTAAACTCTGCAGCTTGCGAACAACTTTTCTTGCCAACCATGCATTACGAAGGGCTAATTGTAAAAGTGGTGCACCTGCTGGCTCCCTTGGTGGCTGGAGCCAACAGGAAAAAATAGCAATTTATTAATGATTGAGTCACAAATAGTAATGAAAACAATAGGAGCATCTGAAGGAAGCTCTGCCGGGGGCAGAGGTGCAGGTGCTCTGTGCCCTGAACAGGCTTGTCGGCATTTTTATAAAGCTACTTTACAGCCCTTATCAATTTCCTACTGCTTTCTGTGTACCCCCTGCCCCTTTGCAAATGTTTTGCCTGCAAAACAGGCTCAGCATTTCTTGTTGTAGGTGATAAAATAGCTGTCACCCTGTGGAGGGAGGAAAAGAGGCGAAAAATAAAAATGTTAGATCCAGAGAAACAGAGCAGAGGAATGCATTTCAGAGCAAATAAATGAGTGCTAATGGAGCCGCTGAGTTGGCACAGGGAGAGCGATGGTGTGATCTTAGCTGAGGAATGCGAAAAGATTTGGGGTAACAAATGCTGGGGGCAAGAGGGACTCATTCTTTCAACTGAGGTAGTGCTTTGTGTGTAGCCTTGGATTTCAAAGGTGACTGCCAGAGGTACACACCTCAGCCAACAGCATCCATAAGGAGGTTTGGATCTAGTGTGTGTGTCTGAAAATCTCAGCCATAATTTAAATAACTGCATTGCACTGGGAAAACCAAGACTTTGTTTTTTTTTTTTACTTAAGTAGGCAGAGCAGAAAGCACTGCTGATTTTGGCAACCTCCATGTACCATTTGAACGCCGAAGTAGTCATAAGTCATAGTCACGTCCCTCAACATGAGAGATAGCTGATGGCAAGTTGCAGAAGGACCAAAAAGACAGTCAGGTTATGGTAGGCTCTCTCTTGTCATGGCCAGGAACAAGGTCAGAGATAACATGATGTGTGTAACCTTAACATTCGCCTTTCCACTGTTTTGACAGTCACACATGGCTTTAACATGTTACTTTCCCCTGGTAGAAAGCATTCACACGCTCGAAAGACATAGAAAGACATCTGCTTGATGTGCTTCGTTCTGTGAGTGGCGGGTAATGTCTGCAGAGCTCTTCAGGGCTACATCTGTTAATATTGCAACTTAATTCACCTTACAATGAAAGAAACCTGCACACAGTGGAAAATTCTTGCACTGTCATGGTTTAAGTGCTCATACATGGCCTTACATGGGATTTGGAAACTTTGACTGTGGGAACTTGCTAGTGCGTCTGAGCCCATAAACTGCTAACCCAAGTCTGCTGGTCTGAAAATTATCATTTCTCATAATGTTGAGGTGTAGATGTCTCAGCAGAAAGGAGTCAGAATGAGAAGCCAGCCTGGGCCTGTATGAAAGCCACAAGGGTCCCATGTCCTGCATTTACCAATATTCCAGGGTTTGGTAAGGCAGTGAGCATACGACAGTCATCAAGGAGTAGCTGCAACTGCCTAACCAGTTGCACGACTGGCAATGCTTCCTAATCTTTCACTGCCTTTCCACTCAAGGAGCCAAAGAGATGCTCTGCCTTTAACCTAGTGGAGAGAGGGAAAAGACTCTAAATATCTGTTGAAGAGAGAGACCAATGTATTTCCCCTTCAATGGGCAGATGCAACTCTTCCTATAGGTGAGTCGCTCTCCCTGCTATTAAAGCAAAGGTCCAAAAGCACCACTGGTGCTCTGCATCAGATAGGGTATTCTTTGTCTCCTTTTTATTGTTAGTATTTGTTCTTAGTACTGTTGCTCTTCCTTTGTTCAGGAGCTATTACTTCTTTCAAGTACTAAAAAAAATACTCCTTTTATTTCCTTTTTCTTCTCTCCTTCCCTCCTTCCCCCTTTGCTTCCCAAAATCCCAAACCCTTAGGCAAATGCCAGGGATTTTCAGGACTACTTTAAAGCGCACACGTATTTGCCTTAAGGTTGAAGCTTCACCTTTTAAAGTTGTGGGTTTGTTTTGTTTTTTGTTTTTTTTTTCTTGTAAAGATAGCTGAAATCCCTGTGAATTAGCATGAATTAAGGATGTTTGATGTCAAGAGCCCTGCCTAGCCCTGTGTAAGCTGTGCTAAGAATGAAGAGTTGACAATGCTAATTATGGCCCTGTGATTTGAACAGGGACCTGCATGAAGTGTGGCAGTGTTTAATGACTATGATGGCATGCAGCATCATACATGAGGAAAGGTGAAGGCAAGGCTCATATATCCTCATAACACTGAATTTCTAGTAACTTACTAACAGTCACCATTTGCTGTGTGCAAAAATAACCCCTTGTCTCCTCCAGCCTGCAGATTGGGTGCATAGTAGAGGATCTTCAGATTCTCTATTGAAAAATAGCCCTGCTAAGCTGTCCATCAGAGCTCCTGCTGATCTCTGGTGACTATCATTAATAAAGTTCTCCACAGCAGAAATGGGCCCCTTTTAGAGCTCAGATAAGGTATTTTCCCTGTTAACCAGCTGGGCTGTTTGGCTGTGGACAAATGCAGTGATGAATGACGAGTCAAGAATGGAGCAAGCTGATTTTTCTCCAAGCTTGACCTTATCTCTGATCTGACATCCAAAATGACAGATGCATTGCAAAGTTATTTATTTGAGGGAGCTGCAGCGCATCGTGCCCTTAGCAAGGTAGCACCTAGTTCTGTGAGCATGTTAGAATAGAGGCTGCTTGAGCCATCCCCTTGGTGTTTGCTGATTCTCGTCCTCTTCCTTCCTGCAGGCAGCTGCTGTAGTAGTGAGCAGAGGATCCTGTGCCTTTGTGATTCTCTGTGAACTGAAGGGCAAAAAGAGCCTGCCCTCCATAGCGGCAGGCTGCTCCCAGACAGAGAACCTGCACATCTGCAAATCAATCTCAATCTGCAGCATAGCTATGAAAATGCACATGGAGGTTTCTGGGCTGTTAAAAGCCCAATGTTCTGGATAAAATTCAGTGCTGAGAATTAAACTTCTGCTGTTCAGCTGCATCTGGCCTCAGTGCACTTGGGAGGCTTCCTTTTTTGTGACTTCGGGGTTCTTTGTAACCTGTTGCAGTGTGGCCCACTTCAGCCTTCACTGTAGCTGAAACTAAAGGAACGGTTTTTTTTTTACCTTCACATTATGGGGTCATGGGTGGAGGGGTAGCCAAGCTGCATCCCATGAGCATCACACTTCAGTTTTGGGAAACTGATTATTGCTGAAAGGTGGGAGAACTCGGACTAAACCTACAGCAGAATGCATGAATAACCCATCATGCTTCTGCATTTGTGTGGCTAAACTTTTGCTGTAAGTATGAAAGCTATTTACGTTCTTTTAAACTAAACCTTTATTTATAAACATAAGCTGGCCTATACAGAACTGCTGGGCATGTTATAGCCTCCTGACAAGAGCTATGGTATGGGCTGATTAATAGAGCAAAGCTCAGGAAAGAGGCTATGTGCTGTGATTCTGCATCCTTCTGGAGTACTGGTAGACCTTAGGTTAGGGAACACCATAGAAAACCAAAGAGCTGTTGCTAAGAAGCTTTGTAAGTCTGTTGACTTCAGTAGAATACAGCAGTTGATACCAGCTCTGAATATTGCACTTCATTCTTTGTCATCTCCTGTCCTCCTCCCTTCCCCTAAATAAAACCCCATTTGAAACAACTGCAGCCGGAATCTTAAAATACATGCAAAAGCCCATTTTGCATGACAGGACTGGCTGAAGAGCTGGGTCTTGGTGTGCCTCCAGCTCACACTCACTCTGGTATTGGACTATGGCCATACCCGGGTGACTTCACAAGTCCTTTCTGTGACTGCTCAGATCAAATTGACATGAGCAGTAAATCTGCATGACCTCTGCGGTATTTCGTATGCCTGTTCCTTTCAGAATTCTAGTGGCTGGGTCTAGTATGTGGATTAAGTTTGTCTGAAGGCAGCATCTGCAAGGTTTTTCCAGATGAAAAATTAATGTTCTGGTATAATGAACGATTTTGTGTAATACCAGAGGAAGAGAGTATCAGCAAAGCACTTCATATACAGCACTGATTACAAGTACACTTGTTAATTTGTAAGATACAGGAAATTCTAGCTAAGGTTAGGAGGGCTTGAGTACACTGGTCCTTAATGTCACTGTGGCTCCTGTTGCCTTCAGAAAGGTTTGGATCAAGTTGCAAACAGCCAAAATTCAAACCTGAATTACCTACCTATGGAAGCATGCTGTCCCAGATTCTCCTTCTTTTCCTGAGTAATATGGGTGTGTTGACCAACGGAAAAGTTGTGGCCACATCAGTATTTCTGTACTTGCCCCAAGTGGCCTCAGGTGGCGAGGAAAGGAAAAACGGAGATGTCCTGTTTCTGTTTTGCTTCTGTTTAAAGGTTTGATCTTTAGAGTTCTGGGTGGTCTGGGACAATGCAAGGTGCACACTAGGCCGGGGCACCACTCTCAGCTTAGCACAACAAAGAACAGAGCTGAGGCAAGGGGAGGGGAAGGAGAAGGTATGTTTTCCACTATGGTCTGTTTAAAACATTGCAAGCAACCTCTTTTCCATCATGAGTCTTGGTTTAAAACTACCGCCCTGGGGCATAAAAATCAACTCCTAACAACTTCCAGTGGGACCACTATTCCATCAGTGTTCCCATCAAATGTTGACTCCATGATTAATATTCACCCTCTTTCTTCGTTAATCATCAGTCTTCATTCATTTTTTTGTAACTTCCCGCTGACAGGGGTAGTGTTCCTCAAGCAGCTGGTAGGGAAAACAGAATGAGCTGAACTGCTGTACACAAGCTGCAAAGGGAAAAAGCCACCACGGTGCAGTGTGTCAGCTCAAAATGAATCCTAAACATGCAATTTTTTTCCTACTCCTAGCAGCAGTGGGGCTGTGTTTTTGATAGTCTTTGTGAGATGGGACCTTACACTGACCTATGATTACTAATGTACTGTTTTACCAGGAGTGTCACAGCACCCAGTAATTTACAGCAGGAGCTACAGTAATGCAGATCAGGCTGGGAGAATTTGGTTCATCAGATTAAATCTGTGCATGGTCTTAAAATGGAATTTTGCAATTAACACTCACACTATAATTTGTGAATTGGAAGTCCCATTTCCACCGTTGCCACAGACTCCCTGAATGATGTTGCACATGAGACTGAATCTCTTCCTCACTGCCCAGCCTACGATTTCAGAATAACTATGGCTTTTTCCCTTGCTTTGTCTCTCTGGGCACTTGAAACTGTCCATCCTGCAGAGAAAGGACTCCCTGACTCTTGTCCAAGACACCATGTAAGCATATGAGTGCAGTAAGCACAGGGGTAGATGTCCACTCCTAAAGTAGATGTTGCATGTTAATCTGCATTTAGAAAGCATTACAGCACTTGCTGTGATTGCTCTCAACTCTGGTAACTTCATACAGAGGTCTGCAGGTTGCATTCGCCAGACTTAGAATTTATCCTTTGAGATGCTTTGTAATGTGCTTTGATTTGTTTTATAGAAATGCTGAATAAGCTGCTTATTCTGATTGTGGTAATATAAGCAATAAAGAAGCATCAGAAAGAGACATATTTGAGTGATGAAATCTAGAGTTCGGTCTGCTTTTCTCAGACACATCAGAAATTCTGTACAAATCAACATTTAGGGCAATGAATTGGACATTAAGTCAACAAAGGAAAAATGTGCAGGACAATATTGCCAGTCAGAGAAACATTTGTGTGTTCTGCCTTTTTAACTAGTAAGCTGGTGGTAGGTGTGTAAACAGCTCCCTCCACATAGGTTGGCCAGACGCACAACTAATGGCCAGCACACATCAGCAAGATGGTGATGGCTGACAAGACTTTGCTGGAGTCTGTCTTCCCCTTCTCCACGACAGAAGGACCACCTTCAATCTCGGCTTTGCTTTGTTGTTTCCTTGCAGGGATAATTTTATTGCACTGGTGTTTTCTGACTTTTCCCATATACAGCACACTTCTCACAAGGTATCATGCGCAGACTCAGGAGCTCTGCTGGAGGACCCGGCCTTATTAGAGCATGTTTCCCTTCTTCTTCAGGCAATCATGGACTTACAGTTTGAGTAATACATTTATTCAGCCTCCACACTAAAACCAGTCTTGCCCTGCGTAGCTGTAGTATTCACTGACTAGCAGTAATAGTGGTTATTGTTTCCTTGTCAAGAACAATATTGCCTTGAGTGCAGGGCTTGTACTTGTTTGCTTTTTTCCTGGCATTTTTTTTTTTTTAGGATAAATCTTTATTATTAAAGATTATGAGAAATAAAAACTTGCTCAGTGTAAGCACCACAGATAAAGGGATGATTGAACATGGTAGTGATCTGGTATCATTTGTGGCAGCATGACAGATCTGAGAAAGGTCAATAAATAGACAGCAAAATGACACTGTTGCAGTGCAAGGCTGAATAAGCGCCCACTGTAGCTTTTGCTGTTTCAGTCAAACTGAAACAAACTTTGCTGCACAAATAACTTGAAAATGCAGACCCTAACAAATTTTAGATTTAAAACCTTTTAAGTTAAAGTTTAAGTTGTTATAAAAATGTTTGTTTTTCTATAATCCAGAATTATGCAATGCTTCCATTGATATTTTCCCCCTGCTTTTCTAGGGAGAATTCTGCAAAACAGCTGAAGTCACCACTGTAAGTGCTTAGAAGCTTTCTCTCCTCGTATTCCCAATATTTTCCCCTACGACTTAAGTAATATTGTGCAGGTATTGGTTTTTCCTCTCTCCTTTTGTTTCCCAATTTGTTGCTTCACCGATATCTTTTCAAAACTTTTTGTTCATTTTGAATCCTGATTTGCCATTAAGAGAAATGGAGCATCTAAAAAAAGTAGAAACATTTGGATATGATTCTGCCTGGGAAAAAAAGGGGCAGGAGCCAGGATGCTGTGACACCCTTCACTGCAGAGCATTGATGAAGTGAACAAAAGGATACAAACCACATTGAGTGTTCACAAAAAGGATTTAAAATTGGTGGCAGAATTTTTATTGAAAGCATTGCACACTTCAGAGTTTTGGGCTTGGGGATTTTTTGCTTATGAAAATAGGGGGAGATTAACAGGGGGAAAATAGGTTTTTACCTCCTCCTTAACCAATTCCAGCTTAAATGTCAGTATGGGAAGATTTTTCCCTGACAGCCTTCGCTTTGCTATCAGTTTTGTGTCTTGATAGTTCCTGTTTTCAAATCTCAGACAATTTATCTGATATCAGACAGACACTAGTCTTTTACTTCTTTTTATTTACTGATTCTGGAGATGGAGTAACAGGATATACTGCTGCTGTAGCTGCACGCACAGATGGATTACACACCAGCTTGGTACCTAATTTATATATTCCTTTCTGGCTAAATTAATGTGAACAACTGCAGAGGCCTGCTAGGAATGTACAAATGGCTCCATGTAAGTATTCTCACTTTTTTACACAAACTTCAACCCATGTTTTAAAAGTGTTTTCCAAAATGTAGATTGCTCAGGGGGTGGAGGTTCAATAGCTCCAATGACTGGCATATGTTGAACACTGATGTAAAGGAGAAAGAAGGTTCTTCCCATTGGTTTAGAAGAAGAAAAAAAATCACCAGTAAATTTGTACAATCCAGCATCCATGTCCTTGTTACCAGCTGAGTTTTGCTTTTTATTTCTTAAGCGATGTTTTGGGTGAGAATGATTTTCTTTTCTCTTCCTTTCAGCCTAACAATAGAAAGCTGCCTGGGCATCAGCTTCATAAATCTGCATCTATCCTCATTCAGGGGGTTCCTTCTGTCCTGGCATGTCACCAATCCAGTGTGCGAACCTGACAAAACCCTTTTGCTTTCCCTTATCTTTGCCTCAGTTTCCCCATGTAGAAAACCATTAGGGCTTTATCTCCGCTATGCAAAGTGATTAAGGTGTAAATGAGGAAAAAACTGAAGGTGTTGATGCCCCCTCACTGGAGCAATGATACACTCCTTGTCCTATAGGAATAGTGTAGCAGCATTTTAAAGGCCTTGAGTTCTTTTATCTGTCAAAGATAATTATCACAGGGTTTTTTTGCACTCAGAAAGATCAACAGGTAAATAACTCCACTTATTTGTGTGAGGGGTCCAAGATTATATAAAATACCACATTATCCCTTTAATTATTGCAATTGTAGATCATATTTAATATTATTTTTGTACAGGAAATAATAGTGGGAGCCTGGAGGGAAATTTTGTTTAATTGCCTTCCTCCATTACCCCACAGATTGCTTGCTGTACCATTAACCGTGTAAACAGGAAAGGTCTCCAAAGCACAGTTCATTGCTCGCTCGATACCCGACTGCAGCAGCCGCTGCGAAAATAAAACAAACATCAGCCGTTCTTAGCCGTGCAAGGGGAAGAGCTGCCATCAGCTGAAGTGAAGTTACACTCTGGTATACGCAAGTGTCTGGAACTTGGAGACTACCCTTGGCTGGGTCTATCCACTGACCTTTCCTTGAAGGAGCTGAAATAGAGCGCAGGAATCCATCCGTCACACATGGCAGTGCAGCAGTGGCTGATCCCAGGGGTTCGGGGTCCCCAGCACCACTTGTGTTCCCGAGAAGGCAGAGCACCAGCTACAGCATTACCAGGGAGGAGGCATCTTCAAATGAATAAAGAGGATAAGGGAATTAGTAATGATCTGGGGTTTTTTTGCAAGGTGTTTATTTTTTAAGCATTGGCTGTTTGCTACTAGATATCTTAAGGAGGAAAATGAAATCACCCTGTAAATACTTCCCTGTCACCAAGAACTGTGAAAACAGAAAACAGCACATCAATGCTCATCAGCAAGGGCAAGACCTTTGTGTCAATGTTCATTTGTGAACAAATGTGCCAGTATCCTCCCTGGGTTTGTAAATAGCTCCATTGTGCTCCTGCAGGAAGGGCCCTTGCTCGAGGTGGCTGGGATTCTGGATCCATGTAAATAGAGCCAATATATTTCTTCCTCTTCACCAATCCTACTTCCCCAGAAAACCCAAATACTGCCTAAGCATCACTAGGGCAGAGGTAGGAAGGTTCCTGGCTCTTTTTATGGTGCTGCTTTTCTCTGTGTAAGGCAGCAGGACTGGAGCTCTTACGCTGCCGCATATCCAGAAGCCAAAGGACAGCAATCTGACCAGAGCCCACTTCTGCAACTGCAGGGCCTGGGCGCAGCAGCAGGTACAGTGGAGCAAGCTGGGATATGAGCCCACAGCACACCAGCGATGTGTGTGCTGCTGTTCAGTGGCTTACCAAAGGAGTGATGGACCCCTTAGTAAATGCCACACAACCTGAAGCAACTTGCAGTCACTGTGGCAAACCTGTGCTTCTCCATCTCTCTGTGGGCAGGCCATAAAGTACCTATTTTATTTTCCTGCTAAGCTGCTTTTTAACCCAGGTTGCTGTGAGAATGCAGAGCTCTTGCATTTATCAGCAGTAAATAAGAAGCTGCAATGTGAAGAGCTTTCCTTTTCTGGGCAGTAAATCTGCAGTAACTCTCTCTTCCAGTTTTATTGAGGGTTATCAAGTGTTTATTCAAATGGCATTTACATGCATTCAACGTTCTTCTAATTGAGCAATAAGGGGTAATGTTCTCTCTGGACAGGCTGTTACTGTTGGTAAAATTTGCTCTGTTTAGTCAATAGACTGACCATGTTGCTAATTTAATTTACTTTCTAGAGACATCTGGAAACCTGGAATGGGTGCTGGGAGGAAGTGTGGGTTGGGTGGGTGAGGTTGGAGCTTGGCACGGTTAATTCAGAGAAAATAGTTCAATTTTGCATTTGCTCTGCTTCTTCTTCTAGTTACTGGTTGCTGGGATGAAGAAGCCAGAAATGAGGTGGCCAGATTAAATGGGTTGAAAAGGAGTCACTCAAACTTGCCATGGAGCAGCAAGTTTATTCAGACAGTAAAAGCAGGCTCAGATTTGGGTGAGGTGTGACCTACATGTGGCTGTGCCCCTGCCCATGTTTGCTGGGCTCTTGTGTCTCTCCTGCCATCAAAGCCTTCCTTCTGCACAGGGTGAGCTCTGGCTCCTTCCTCAGAGGGAGGCGGAGGAGGAGGAGGGATGGTTCAGCCATGCTTATCCAGTGTGCACCTGGACAGCTGGTATTACTTGCAGTGCCTTCATGTTAAAGCTATCCATCATGCTCAGGGGATCACATCCAGGCGCTGAATTGCAGAACTGGCACCTTGGGAAGTATTCAGCTGTGAAAACTGACTTGGCAGAACAGCTTTGCCATAGGAAACAAAAATGCTTCTACATTCTCATTTTCAAAAGGCAAGGTAAGTGGAGGCGGCTGAACTGACTCGCTGACATTTTCAGTGGATACATGGTTCTCCTTATGCCCTGCTGTTGGATGGGTATGAGCAAGTCTGACCCAGGTGAATAGACTTGATACAGTCAGGAATGGGCAGACCGTTGCATCTGCAAACTGTCATGTCTTTAGAGTTGGCCTCCAGTGTCACGTTGAACTTCTGACTCCAGCAATGTGTGTGTTTCTGCAGCAGAATGGAGCAGTGAAAAGAAATGCAGGCTCTTAGGTCAGAGCTGCAAATGTCAGAGCTGATGTTTTGATCATGATGGGATGCTGCAATGCTCTTTGGTGAGAAGTTTGGGCTGCTGTGATATTGGACACAATGGGTCTAACTTCAAAGTTATCTGAAAGTTACAATTTGGGATCTGTACTGCAGTTCAGGTGAGGACACCTTTTGAGGTACCAGCTGACCTCACTTTGATGATCTGGAAGTGAAACAAAGTTATAACAAAGAACAGCTGATGAATTTTTCCTTGGTTTTATTCCTGGCATTGTAGGTTGATTTAGTAATTGTAGGTTGATTTAGTAATTGTAGGTTGATTTAGTAATTTTCAGGAGGGGTGGATTGCACAGGTAAATTGGAGGCTTAATTAGTGTGCAAAGTGCCTTGAGATATTCAATGGATCTCAAATTCAGGCTCAGTTCAGAAGCTGAATTTCAGTAACGGGTGAAGTAACCCCTAAAATATAATATTAATTTTGCGAAGCACTTGGGAGTCCTTCTGAACCAAAGGTGCTGTGCAAATACGTATTCTCACTTTCCTTTACCAGTCCCTTTGAGCAGCCAGTCCACCATTAGTGGTGATCCTTATTTAATCAGAATTCAGCCTTCAAATTTTCTGCAAGTCCATAGATAAATAAAGCAGCGGCCATTGTTTATCATTTATTTATAAATCTATTTATAATCTATGTTTTTCATGTTAATCGAAACCACTCCATGTGGCAATTCCTGATTAAGAACCATTTTTTTTTGTCTCGTATCTCTTCCCCCTATGTAATATGCAAAGAATTAGATTAGAAATACTTTTTATAAATAAATTATGATAAACTCTTGCTTTATTTATATACTCAGACAATGGTGTCACTCTTCCAAGAACTGGATTTCTCCCTTCTTATCATATTTCTATCTCCCTGCCATGTTGCAAGCTGTGTCAGTTATGGCACTTGGAGTGCTCCTTTGAATGGGAAATCATTGATTTTTAGGTGGAAAACTGCTGCTTCCCAACTCAGGTGAGGCAGCCTGAGGCCTACCCAAAGCAGCATTGTCAGAAGGAGTTGAGGAGTTCAAGTAACTTCTTGTGCACACAAAAACTAAAAGGGGAAAGTGTATGTATTCAGAAAGCATCTTGCAGAGTCTGGGGCTGGAGAGTGTGACCTGGCAGGTGGTCAGGAAACAGCAGGAGAAGCATGAGAAACAAGGGGACAGGGAAAAGCACTTCTGAAAAAGCAGGAGCTCTCAGAATCTTCACCTGTAGGTAAGAACAAAATACAAACTGGTTTTGTTCAGGTTAGTTGGATGAAGACGATAGCTGTAGAAAGCAGGTAGCTTAGGTCTTGATGATGGGAAGGCCTTCCTACCATTTCCCATGGTGGGAATAGTCAAATGTTTAAATAGTATTAATTTAATCTAAGGGTTTTGGTTATGTGCATATTACCTGTTGTATAAGCATTTTAGACTGTTATTGAGTACAAACGCAGCATTGCAACCAGTTGGCAGGAACTGGGAGAAATCATATAGCATTAGGTCCTGGAGTTTTGTGTATTTGTAGTTCAAATGTTGTTTCTTGCCTTAAGGGCTGAACCAAAAAGATTTAAAATAAAACCTAAATATATTCAGGACAGGAAGAAAACAAAAAAAAAGGAAAAAAAAACCCCAAAATCCTGAATTTCTTAGATCATGATGAAGGAGATCAGGAATTAGGTTATGACGAGGGCTGGGAGACTTGGCTTCACTTCTTGTTCCTGCCACATACTTTCTGTATGTCTTTGAACAAGACAACGTGCTTTGTCTCTGTAAAGTGGGAATAATAACAACTTCCTCTGTTGTGGCTATGTAAGAAAACTAAATACTGCAGTGATAACCATAGGTATTTAAGGAAAGCTTTGGGTACAAACAGGTGATTCTGAAGGTCTCTACTGTGCACTTGAGATCTTTTCAACTGGCAATGAAATGCAGCAGCCTCTGGGGCGGGACATGGCCTCCCCCAGAATTAGAGCTGTCCCTGTTTCCTAGAGTCTCTGGAGAGTTTGTGTTACTGTAACTTGCCTGAAGACACCAACCAAAGGATTTCTATATGAGTGATTAAAGAAACTCAACTTGCAACCAGAGTTTGGAGGTTTTTATTTCTGTTTTGTTATAGAACCATAGAATAGTTAGGGTTGGAAAGGACCTTAACATCATTTAGTTCCAGCCCTCCTGAAATGGGCAGGGACAACTCACACTAAACCATGCCACCCAAGGCTCTGTCCAACCTGGCCTTAAACACCACCAGGGATGGAGCATTCACAGCTTCCTTGGGCAACCCATTCCAGTGCCTCACCACCCTCACAGTAAAGAG
>WYDI02038772.1:0-12680 GCA_009867235.2 Psittacus erithacus | reverse complement strand
GCTGAAGAAGAGAGGGGGGAACGAAGGGGATGGGAAGAGAGGAGAGGGGAAGAGAAGGGAAGGGAAGGGAAGGGAAGGGAAGGGAAAGCATATCGCTTACTCTGCTGTGCAAAGATCCTAAGATCAGAGGTAATGAGAGTTAGCAAGTCTATTTATTTGAGCCTAGAAGAGGACAGCCACTTTTCCAGTGTTCTGGCCTAATAGTGGAAGCTTGATGCTGCCTCTTCTGTCCTGCCTTCACATATAACCACTCTGAAATCAAAAGATTACTCATTTCAATGTATCCCAATGATATAGCAGTGCTTCATGTTGGATGTGAATTGGCACACACCATCTCTGCACTCCTAGCACGACGAATTCATAACCTGCATGACCTGTCACAGCATACTAATGAGCTAACTGTATTGCTTTTGGGGAATATTTTTATTCTCCTCCACTGTCTAAAGGTCAAACACCCCTGACCTCCACAAATAACTGGTAAGACTAAAACATGCTGGAGAACTGATAACTGTGTTTTTTTCTGTGCAATTTAGGGAAAAGAGAGAGAAAATAATTAAAATGATCACTTTTAACACTTCTATTTTTACCTATAGTTCTAATGAAAAAAGCAGTGTAATTATACAAAATATATAAAAACCTATATATAAACATATATATACACAAACTATATCTATAAAAGAAAGATACTTTTCTGAAATCTATGTTTACCCAATAATCTCATTGTATACCGAAGAGGGACCAAGAATGAAAAGAAATTTATATCTCTATTCCTATCTCTGATTTGCATCTGTGTTTATATGTTTTCTATATCAAAGTCACCAAACCACCTCCTTTGCCATGTTAAGGATATTTACAATACTTTCAACATAAACTTTTATATAAACCTAGTATTTTCAAGTAAAAATTATTCTTTTTGTAAGTATTTTAAACTAATTTGTCTGGCCATTAGCAGTGTTGTAGGTAGAAATAGTAACATCTGTATCTTTTAATAGTACCCCTCCTTCTCCACTCTAAAGGTTGCTCCAAATCACAAGCTCTTTTCCTTTCCAGCAGGTAATTACAGACACTATTACCACCACCTCTAAAGACTCACAATCCTTCTTCCTGGAAACCAGCTATAAGCTTTGCTTAAATATAAAACTCTGTTCAATTATTTTCTTGCCCTTCCCATGCTATGGATCTATTTGCTACTAACACTAAAATATACACCCTCCTTATCTTGAAAGAATAAGGCACAGTCTGTCTGAAAGCAAACTCGATTATAAGGCCGCAATAACAAATGACAACAAGCCAAAGAACATAGCAGATGTCATTTGCCAAAGGACTTTTCTTACAGCTTGTGGACACTGAATTATTGACACAGTTTGGGGTTTTGTGGGCAGCTGGCTTTTTTGCAATGTTGTTTTTATTTTAGTATTATGATGGCAAGTTTTCTAGAAGCTGTCATTATGGTTTCCTCTGTACCTCTTCCTAGATGTTCCTTTTGGGACCTGTGTATGACAGGCATATAGGAGAGATAATGAATTTCAGAAATCTTTAGATATTGGCTATGGACTGACATAATACAGTCATCAGGAAATCATTTTGGATACAACTGAGAGGAAATCACTGGCAAGGCTGACTTAGCTTTGGTAGCTAACTTAGGCTAGAAGGGTTTTACTCTTAAAGTGCCTATTTCCCTCTAGTGATTGTAAAGGAAATCCAGGCAACTAGTTCAGACAAAGAACCATTAAAAACAACTATCATTTTTGTAGTATTAAACCTGTCCAAAGCATAGTCAACGGTCCTTAAGAAATAATTCAAAAAAGCCTACAAACGAAGTGCATGAGAGGTTGTTCATACTTAGAGAGAGGTGGGTCTTAGCCATATGATTAACTTCAGACACTGTAAAAATTAACTTATTAGTAAGCACAACAATTTTTTTTAAAGATGTCACATTGAGGAAAGTTTCTGAGGATGTTTTTGAGGGGTGCCTTTCATGCACTGTGGAAATGGGATAAAAAATTATCTTTCTTGTGAAATTTAATAAAAACCACCAGAATTCTGGCACTGCAAAGAGAAGGGAGTAGGGAAAGACCATAGTGACTGTATATAAGAAACCCTTTGTGTGTGACCATCCAGCCAGTTCTTTATCTACTGAGTGGTCCATCTATCAAACTGATGTCTCTCCAATTTAGGGACAAGGATGTCGTGTGGGACAGTGTCGAACTCTTTGCACAAGTCCAGGTAGATGACATCAACTGCTCTAGCCCTGTCCATCAGTTCCGTAGCCCCATCATAGACGGCCACCAATTTGGTCAGGCAGGATTTCCCCTTAGTGAAGCCATGCTGGCTGTCACCAAGAACCTTATTATTTTTCATGTGCCTTAGCATGCCTTCCAGGAGAATCTGCTCCAAGATTTTGCCAGGCACAGAGGTGAGACTGACTGGTCTGTAGTTCCCTGGGTCATCCAATTTCCCCTTCTTGAACATGGGGGTTATATTTCCCTTTTTCCAGTCACTGGGAACTTCACCTGACAGCCATGATTTTTCAAATATGATGGACAGTGGCTTAGCAACTTCATTTGCAAGCTCTTTCAGGACCCAAGGATGGATTTCATCCGGTCTCATGGACTTGTGCACGCTCAGGTTTTTATGGTGTTCTCGAACCAGATCCTCTCCTACAGTGGCCCTAAGGTCTTCGTTCTCACAGTCCCTTCATCTGCCTTCCAAGGCATGGGTGGTGTGGTCGGAGCATTTGCCAGTGAAGGCTGAGGCAAAGAAGTCATCAAGAACCTCAGCCTTCTCCAAATCCAGGGTAGCCAGTTCTCCTGATAGCTTCCGCAGAGGGCCCATGTTGTCTGTCTTTTATTTGCAGTGTAACTATAGAATCCCTTCCTGTTATCTTTCACATCCCTAGCCAAGTTGAATTCTAACTTAGCTTCCTTAACCTGGTCCCTAGCTTCCCAGACAACTTCTCTGCATTCTTCCCAGGCCTCCTGGTCTTGCTTCCACCTTTTACAAGCCTCTTTTTTCCCTCAAATTTTCCTCAGCAGCTCCTTATCCATCCAAGGAAGTCTCCTGGCCCTCCTGCTGCACTTCCTTCTAGTCATGACGCAATACTCCTGAGCTTGCAGCATGTCATCCTTGAATATCAACCAACAGTCCTAGGTCCCCCTGCCCTCTAGGGCTATATCCCATGGAACCTTACTAAGCAGGTTCCTGAAGAGGCCAAAGTCTGCTCTCTTGAAGCCCAGGGCAGTGAGCTTGCTGCATGCTCTTCTCACTGAAGCACAAGAGGCAAAAATTGTGGTTAAGAACAAGACAGTTATGTTAATAGTTTCTTATCCTCTGTCTATGTGTGTTCTTGGGAGTTGTCAGCTGAACCCTAAGGAATGTGAGCCATTGGTATTCATCATCTTTATTCAAATTAAACCACATAAATAAAACTTGCCAAAAGACAACAGCCTTTTAAAATACTGAATCTCTAATGCATATTGCTTTTCACTGCTGTGCTTTATTATCACTTAAGTAACAATGAGATTTTTTAGAGGAGATAAGGCTGGGGTGCACACCTGAACCTGCACCTTGGAAGAGCTACTGGTTGTGGGCAGTGGAATCTGTGGGCCTTGGTTATACACTAGCTCTATTCGCTTAGAAAAGCCTGACATCGGCAATTACTGGGGACCAGAAAGTTACAAGTTACAGCAAGTAGTCACACCTTGCAAAGAGTGGACTGACAAGAACCTTATGAAGTTCAACAAGGACAAGTGTCAGGTTTTGCACCTGGGAAACACAATCCAGGAGCACAGTGTATTGTAGGATTTGCCCAAATGGGAGCAGCTCTGTGGAAAGGGACCTGGGGTTACTGGCGGACATAAGCTCAAAAGGAGTCAACAGTGCGCAGCTGTGGCAAAGAAAGCCAACAGGATGCTGGGAAACATCAACAAGGGCATCATCAACAGAGATAAAGCTGTCCCACCCTACTCAGTGCTTGTGAGGCCACACCTGGAGCAGTGTGTTCAGGTTTGGTTCCCACTACACAAAAAAGATGTGGACAAGCTGGAGAGGGTCTAGAGAAGCAGTGTGAGGAAAAGCTGAGAAAGGTAGGCTTGTTTAGTCTGGAGAAAAGGTGGCTCAGGGGAGACATTATCACCATGATCCAATATTTAAAGTGTGGCTACAAAGAAGATGGAGACTCCCTTTTTACATGGAAAAGAAGAGGGGTGATGGGTACAAATTACTCCCAGGGAGATTCCAACTAGACACAAGAGAAAATTTTTCACAATGAGTACAATCAGCTATTGGAATAATATCCCCAGGGAAGTGGTGGATTACCCAACATTGGAGGCTTTCAAGATTCAGCTGGATAGGGTGTAGGGCCACCATGTCTAGGTCATGCTTTGCCGAGAAAGGATGGACTGGATAATCCTTGAGATCACTTCCAACCTGCGATTCTATGACTCTTTGATAGGAGTACCCATGTTTTCTAAATAAACTCTGCATTCTGTATTTCCCAGCTTTCCAGAATCTACCCAGCTTTTTAGGTTCTTCACTTCCTTTCAGCAACAGCTTATGTTTTCATATTCCTGTTTTTATTCCTCTCCACAGAAGTCAGGTTCACAACTGCTCTTCCAGTGCTGTTCATGCACGGTGCTGCATCCATCCCCTCTGCCTGCATTTGTTGGACACTCTTGTAGACACAAACTTCCCACCCCACAGTTCATACTTTCCAACTTTCCATTCTCTGCTTCATCACCAAATGTTCCCTCCAAATAAAAAACGGACAAAAATACTTCGTAAAACCTGTCCTATCTCAATTGAACCTAAGCTCCATTCTCCAAAAGTTTCACCTCACTTTCAGAACCTGACATACTTTTCACCTCTCCCTTGCCTAGCTGACTTCCTGAACTTCTAGTGGGAAGAATTTTCAGGGACCTTGCATTGTACAGTGTTGGAGATCAAAGCCACCCCTTTGATCTCAGAAGACCTGGAGTCTCCCCTCTCTTCCTGCAGTTCCCCTTCACCATACACTATCTTCACAACATTTTGAGAGACAGCAAAATGGGAGAGAGAGAGAAAAAGGAAAGGTGAAATTTTTTGGATTTCCTCTGTTCCCTCAGGATATACTCTGTGCCTCTCCCTTTCTCCCTGTGCTATGTTTGCCTGCCCCAGAGCTGGTCTTCTAACATTATGTGATCTCCACATTCAGCGATAAGTAAAGCAGACCAAAAGCCTTGGGCATTGCAAGGAAAAAGCGTATTAATTACCTAAAGACAAATCCTGAACAAGAGCAAAGCCATGGTATTTTGCAGGATTAGCTAGCACACAATTTTCAATTAAAGGTAAATTTTTGTTCCTCTTACTGTCTTAATAGCTTGATGGATGTGGTAAATATTTACAACAGCCCAGTAAGGTGAGGAATTCTGTAGTATTTGAAATGAAGACAGCCTCTATTTCAATTTTGAGGAAAATGAAACTAAATTCTCTTTTTCTATTGAAAAATGACCTATATATTTAGGACTTCATTGGATTATATTTCAATTCTTCTTTTTCTGTCTCTGCTTTCTGGCTGTGGCTGGATGTAATACTAGAAACAGCTATAAAGGTTGAGGCCAACTCATTTTACTGGTCTACCCTTAAATCAAAGCAAGGACCTGCCTGGAGCTCCAAGTCAGTTCCTTTTCTCCTTCAAGGGGTCATGAAACAGAACACAGAAAAGGGAAACTTATTGCTAGACATCTAATAAGAAGTGCAAAATCGTTCAGTGTCCTCAACGCAACAAGTAGCTTCCACCCCCTCTCCTTAAGCCAATATGGGACCCCACAGTCTTCTTTTGAGTCTGATGGGGCCAGGCAAAGAGCCACCGAGGTCACTACAAACTCCCTTGTGGCAGAGTTATGCAGCAGGGATTACTATATGCCATGAACAGCTGAGGAAACAGAGTCTGGTGAGATAACTAATCAACTAACAGACCTGAATAGAACAAGGAAAAAAACACATCAGCTGTCACTAATGATAGTGTACACTGTCCAATTTCATTCAGTTGGGCTACTTTGATACTCATCTCCTTTCCTATTTAAGCATAGGTGATTCTTAATTAACATTTCCTGACATCTCACTCTCAGTTGTACTCACTGAATGTATTATCCAGTCCAGATATTTTTGGGAAAGGACATGTTAGAACAAACATCTTTTCAGCTATGCATAAAGGGGGTCTTTAAGAGCACATATACCTTAAAAAGCTTAAGCACTTGCCTATATGCCTCTGGCATGCCTGATTTTCTTTTAGTATTTCCTCGTGTGTAAGAAGAAGACTGAGACCTCAAATTCTACAAATGAACGCCTGATTTCATGGATTTTATTTTCCTTCCCAGCTCATTCTGGAGGGATCACTGAGGAAGACTCTGTGTTTTATACTGGTCACATTTTTATTATACATTGCTCTTTTAACAAAAAAATAAGATCCCCACACTTCCTCCATTTTAGCCCCAGTTTTCTCAACTGTTACATTAACTTCAGTGTTTCTTTCTATAAGATAACTGAGTGCACAGTTGCACTCAACAGACAACACAGAAAATAGCATATCAAAGCTTGATCTTTCTTGAGTGATATCACAGATACTACATCAGGATCTGCCTTGTCCAAGAACATCACTTCACCTTTTCCAATTTGGCTCAGTTCCTTACCATGTCTATCCATGCCAGCAACATTCCTTAGTTGTTCTCTGTAAGGTTTTAATTCTATACTCACAAAGGATGCAAAATAAAATGATCTGCACGAAGTAGAGATCAGCCTGAATCACAAGGTTTAGGTCCTGTTCTAGAATATTAATGCCTAGGAGAACCAAATCTGGGGAATAAAGGCTTTTCTATATAAGAAATTTCACAGTAAACAGAACAAGCTCCCTGACACCCACCTTTTGCTATACTGCCTTTACTGAAGCGACCATGGAAAAGCTCTTTTGCTAAATAGACAGCTATAAGGGCTTCTCATTGAGACTACTGCACTGCTTGAATCAGAGCTGACCTACATAAGAATAACAAAGCAAAAAAGGGGGGGGAAGGAAATAAAAATTGGGAACCAGGTTGTTCAGCAATAGGAAGAGGGAGGGAAAAGAAATATTTGAGTAGGTTGGAGAAGTCCTAAAGAACTGGGACTCCCATTTCTGTTGTGACAAGGAAGGGATCACAGCGATGGAGACAGTTGCTGCCCCCCATTGCCCAGCTCCTGCCTTGTCTTCTTCCTCTATGGAAAAAGCAGCAGGAAATAAGCAGGTGAAATAAGCAGCTGAGCCACAGATGGTTGCTCCTCTTCCTCTTTTCTTTAGGAATCTCATCTTCACAGTGGTTGCCTGCTTTGTCCGTACCCTGACATGGATATTGACCAGCAATAAATTATTGTTTCTGTAAGCCAGTACCAGAAAACCCTAAATGCAACAGGAACAAAGAGCAGCCCTGAGATCCCAGCTTTGGCAAAAAGCCATCACACTGAGTTCACCTGGAGGGTTTTTAATTGAATACAGGTATGTCAAAATCCAATAAAATAACAAATGTTTTCTAGCTGCTGCTTTTTTGGGGGCAACAATGGGTAGGTTGCTACTCCATTTTCATCCTCTGTAAAAATGAGGTCTCTCATAATTAGTATCTGGAAACATAGTAGGTGTCCAAGGCTGGATGTATTTTCTCTTTCCTTTTCTCTTTTCTTTTGTAGCACAAAGGTGAGTTAACAACACAGTCTGTTCTGCTGAACTTAAGCTAGATCCTGATGAACTGCAATTCATCCCAGCAGCAAACTGTTTATTAAAGACCTGTCACATGCCCATATTCTGTGTATCATCACAGGAGCTGACAGGGCAACAAAGGCTTGAAATCCAGTGCATATCACTGGAGGATGTCATTAAAATGAAAGTAAGACCAAAACCTCACAGCTGTCACTCATTATCTAGGACACTCTCACACACTTCCCTTTATCTGACATGGGTCTCCTAACTTCCCCATTTTCACTGTAATGAAACAGCTTCCAACCAAAAAAATTTTGAAAAAAAAAATCCATAAAACTTGATTAAAGATGTGCATATCTACTCCTTTGGAGTTCTGCGAGTCCAGTTAATCACTGCATTTCTCTTTTTGGTCACCTGCTGCTTATTTTATAGGCTGTAATATCTCAGAGCTTGAAAAGAAGAATAAATAAGAACGACTGAATTTCAACCACTCAAACAGAGCTTTCACGAGAAAAATTTTTCTCAGCCACTTGCCTTTATCTCAGGCCAAGCCCAAACATGTCTTTGCTCCAGTTCAAATGAGACAGGCTGATAATATTTCTGTGCTCATTATTTTTTGGGTTTTCTTCCGTTTCTCCAATTCTGGTTTTGACTGGGTATTTAATGACTATGATAGTTAAGTCAAGGCTGTATCAGTGCTGTTAGTGAACAGCTTTCAGTCATGAGAAAAGGGTGGTCTTAGCTGTATTGGCCAAAGGTAGGAAACACAAGAAACCTCATAAGCTCGCTCTGAAATACTTGATATCCAGTCTGCCAGACGAATTTTACACCCATTCAGTTTCATCAACACCAGAGACACTATGCCAGAGTAAAAATAATGCAGTGTTGACTCAGGCTTCTGTAATTTTTAAGTCATTCTCGATTTACTTTAAGCTGCAGTACATTGGATTGCTCCTTGTCTTCACTCTTGAACTCAGGTCTCAGGGAACTCTTTTCATTACAAGGCCAGTGGCCAAAGAAAGATTTAAATACAAGACAAAATCTGTAGTATAATTACTTGAATGTGATCTCATCCTATGTCCTATGTAATTAAGAAACAGTTCCACTTTTTTATGTCTATAATTGCTACAAATTCATATTAAATGGAAGGTCATCCATATTAGCACAGATTTCAGATTTATTACACTACCCTGTCATTGCTTTGATGTTAAAGATTTTGACAAATATATTTGGTATATTAAAAAAAACCCAACAAATTAAGGGTAATTATGTCATTTACACAAAGATTTTTGTGATTCAGAATTTTATTTTTAGAATCACAGTGCACAACTTACTCTGTAATTATTTAAAAGTTTTATTTTGCCCTAACACATGTACCACTGCTACAAAAATTGTCAGAATAATTCTAGTACGACTGCAGGTTAAATTCTGTTCCATTAAGAACAGAGAGTTAATAATGCCAGTCATATACTTAAATTTAAGGATAATTATACGTGTTTAAAAATATATACTAAGAGTAATTACAGTGCAATTGCAGTAAAACAGCCATGCAATGAAAAACACTGCATTACCCAGCATACCTAAGGCAGGCGGAGACTCAGCTAAATCAGATGACTTAGTACTTAAGCCAGGTACTTTAAAAGCTTTTCAGGGACATGCTAGTTAATAAAGATCAGCAGAAATACAGATCTGGTTTTTTTTTTTTTTATTTCAAATCTTTGATAAATTACAGTTAAGGTTAATAATAGACATCAGTAACAAAATGTCCATGACACTGACAGTACAAAACATGTTAGAAAACTGGACTATTCAGACCAAAGGTTTTGATTTTGGCCACAGTTTCTAAATGCAGTTAAATATGATAGCCGTTCTGGGGAGGGATTAAAGAGTAGTTATTTAGACTGGAGAAACAAAAAAACCATGGTATATGAAAAGCCCATGTAATGCTACCCAGAAGATGATGTGTCCACTAGAGAGATGACTGGACACATGGAAACTATTCTGGGTGCCTTCTGCTCTGCTTAGGAAAATGAGGCATATTTTTATATATTCTTTATGACTAAAAAGGATGGCACTCATGCATTGTTTGACTATAGTAGCAACACTGCCTCCTGACAGAATCCTGGAGGCCCCAAATACTGATTAATTGCTCATGACATAAGGAGTCATGTTAGCATCAGCAGTGTGATCCAGTTCCCAGGGAGAGAAATCACAGACTGGTAATTCCTCTTGGTCCGAGCGGAACAAGTAATGGAAATGATCACACAGACCAGATAATCTGAAACAAGAACCAAAACAAGGTTGAAGAAGAAACAAGAAAGCTTTAAGAGAA
This sequence comes from Psittacus erithacus, assembly GCA_009867235.2. Classification (NCBI taxonomy): domain Eukaryota; kingdom Metazoa; phylum Chordata; class Aves; order Psittaciformes; family Psittacidae; genus Psittacus; species Psittacus erithacus. The sequence continues at coordinate 2,646 of WYDI02038772.1, read as the reverse complement.
TCCCTGAATGAGCTAAAAGTTGAGCTGCATTTGGAGAGAAAAAAAATATTTGCTAGGACAAAAGCTACAAAAAATCTGAACAGACTTGGGACATTTCTGGTAAAGCTCCAGTCCTGGCCTGGAAATGCAGATCAGCGAAGTATAAGCTGTCTCCAAGCCTAGTAGAGGGCGTGAAGAAAGTTATGGCCTGATCTGGGATTTGCTACCCAAGATGCACTGCAGTATGAGGGAGCTGAAAACATCAGCTTCCAAAAAAACCAAAAGGTGTGCAGACCAGTGTGTCTGGATGAGTTAGTGGATAAGGAACAGGGCCAGTTAGATTTGGTAAGACTGCTCACATGTATCTTCCACATCGTCTGTAACCAACAGAGACCTGGAACAGAACGGCTGGATTATCCCAGCCTGAGTAACACAGAAGTCAATTATTTTTGAAGGATAAAACTCCCTGGAAGTTCTTTCTTCTGTTTAATTTCATAGTCCAAGTGGAAAACTTGGGAGACTAGCTAAAAAGTGTGCAAAGGAGAAAGGGAAGGGACAGAGGCATTTTCAGGCAGCCAGCATTTATTATCTTCAGTGGTACTGCAGCACTGTATTCCCAGGAAAGAAGCTGCATTATCCAAGTCTGGTGCAAGCCTTTTGTTTGGCATGTGATGGCAAGGGCTCATCTCAGCTTGCCAGAGCACACCCAAGCAGAGCCAGCCTGAACCTGGAAAGAGCCTGTGGAGACTAATCCTCCTAGCATGCCCAAACACCACATCTCCAGAGCAACTGATGGTTGAAAAAGACACAGTTCTACAGGAGGTGGCAGTTTAAAATCAGCAAAATAAGGCCCAGGACTGCAGTGGAGGCTCCTGAATTTACTTAAGATCCTGGAGAGTTTCTTGGTGCAGTCTAACCAAGGAAGAAGAATGGTATACTTGCAATGGAAATTGGTCACCATAGTGCATGCAATATGTGGAGATGTGGCTATAGATGTGTTGGGTAAGGGGATTTAATGTGGCTCATGAAAACCGTGGTCGACTTACAGGAGGAACTTTGGTCTATAAATATGGGAAACAGGCAATTGGAAAAAGAAATTTTGCAGGAACAATTTAACTAAACACTGACACTATCAAAAGAGACTGATAAATCCAAGGCTGGGTAGGACAAAGCCTCGCCATTGCCTAGTGAGCATCACCCAGCTGCTCGTGTGAACTTGCAGATCATCAGCTGGAGGTATACTTTTAGGGTAGAAGGCTCTGTGTTCAAATATGGGCAGTGCAAAACCAGTCGTAGAATTTTACTAATAAATAAGAAAATCTGTTACGTACACAGGAGTAACTGGTCAAACTGCAAGAGCTGATTTTCACATGACTAGATAAAATGGAACCCAACACATCAGAAATGGAGAGAGTGACAGGAGGTCAGGGAAAGACAGGTGAATATGCTGGAATTCATTCAGAAACTGTCTGCATAAGCAAATACTCAGTTTGATTTAATTTTTGATAGTAACTGCGTCAAAAACATCAGAAGTGTCCAACAAATTCAATCTTTAGAGAAGTTCTTTAAAGAGGCCAGTTGAGTAAAATGTATCTAAGTATTTAGGAATAATAACAACAATAATAATAATAATAACAGTAATAATAATAATGATAATGCTAGTAATAATAAAACAACAGAATGACCTATACCCATTTTGAATTCAATTTCAGAGCTGTAATCTTGTGCTCTGAAAATACGGATGACAGTGATTAAGCTGAAGAGTGTCACAGCAGCACACATTGAGCAGCTACACCATCATGTCACAGTATGAAAAAGGGAAGACTGAACAAGTCAGTGGGGAAATATATCAGTATAATATGTACCCTATGTATATAGTATATACAGTGTAGTATCAGTATTGTATATAGTATATACAGTACAGTATCAGTATAGTATATACCCTTCAACCAGATCCAGAATCTCACCACATTTTTGGCTAAAATACATAGCAGAACCAAATTCTCTTTGGAAGAGAGAGATGAAGTGCTAGAGTATGTTTTGTTTCGATATAGTGTTTGACAAGGATGCCACAGTTGGGCCAACATCTCTGTGAAAATATATGTACGGATGTGCAAAAAGAACCTAAAACAAGGTGAGGAGTACTGTCACAGCAGGATGACATTCAAGGTCATTTAATACGAGGTTGAAAGGAAGTGTACTACAACATTCCAAGTGGTTCATCACTAGGTCCCTTGGTTTACTAGGACTGCAATACAGCGGTAGCAACTGGGTACGAAGATGAAATTCTTTGAGGGATGAGTGTCATTTAGCTCAGAGTTGAACCTTAGTGACTGCTCCTGCCTTACATTCATAGAATCATAGAATAGTTAGGATTGGAAAGGACCTTAAGATCATCTAGTTCCAATCTCCCTGCCATGGGCAGGGGCACCTCACAATAAACCATGTTGCCCAATTCTCTGTCCAACCTGGACTTGAACACCAACAGCGATGGAGCATTCATAACTTCCCTGGGCAAACCATTCCACTGCCTCACCACCCTCACACTAAAGAACTTCTTCCTTAGATCCAATCTAAACTTCCCCTGTTCAAGTTTGAATCCATTACCCCTTGTCCTATCACTACAGTCCCTAATGAAGAGTCCCTCCCCAGCATCCTTATAGGCCC
>WYDI02038771.1:8840-21361 GCA_009867235.2 Psittacus erithacus | reverse complement strand
GCCAGGTTGGACAGAGCCTTGGGTGGCATGGTTTAGTGTGAGGTGTCCCTGCCCATGGCAGGGGGGGTGGAACTAGACGATCTTAAGGTCCTTTCCAACCCTAACTATTCTATGATTCTATGATTCTAAAATGTTAGTAAGATATATGCTACGCCACATTAAAACCAGAATTTTGGAGAATCCTTCAAACCAGGTGGCTTTCTGATTACGCGAATTCTGAAAGGCGCTGAGATATGACTAGTCCTTGCAGCACTATTAACTATGATCATGAGATTAATTATCTATCAGTATGCTAAGTCTATGTAGTCAGAAGGTAATATTTAATCTAATGCTTACTGAACTATTTGAATTAATCTTCCCAGAGTGCAATGATATAGACTGGCCTTTTGTTCTGCATAGCACTTTTACCACTTTCTGTTCTCTCAGCAGAGGATGCAATGCTAACAGTTACATTACATGCCCTGCAGGTATTCACTGGCATAGGATAAACCCTGATGATGAGATCTGGAGCAAGTCAGTGTCTTAATATGTCCTTTCCAAGCCCATTAGAATTTGGAGCAAAAGCCACAACACAGAAACAAATAGAAATAAAAGCACATGCCATCTATATTTTACCTGCAGCCTATCACCCACACTTATGATGTATCTGTAATAAACAGACATGTTCTCCGGCAATACTGTCCCAGATGAGTCGTTGCTTTTGCCAGCATCATATGATGCTAGGACAACGATTCACTGCACATGATCATGCATGCACACATATGTCCATACACATATGTGCTCTTCTTAAAAGTTGTGCTGTCTTGCCCATCTCCACCACATGGAGTAAATATCAGTGTGATTGGGCACTGCAGACACTTGCATCTGAGTCACGATTACCGGAGTCAGACATTCAGGTGAACTCAGTAGCGAAGATGTGCAGTGAATTGCCTGCTGTGACCCTACCTTCAATCATGAAAACCCCACTGCAATGATCTGACATTGCAACTCAAATAGATTCTCTAAAAAGATCCTTACTGGTTTTTTTATTTCAAACAGGCTTTCTATTTACATGCTGTGGTGCTCATACAGCAGCTTTGTGTAAAGGCTTGTTTGTGAGGATGCATATTATGTGAAGGAAACCTGGTCAATAATCCATTTTTCCCACTGAAGCCACTGTCATTGTATTCAAATGCCTCTGAGCAGGCCACAGATCTGTTACAACGCAGTGAATGTAATGTATTTCTTTAATATGTGAAGCACTTCTAATAGTTTTCTTAATCTTTTATCCCATTCTCTTTAGCAAGTAAATCTCTGGGGCCATTTCTCAGCCATAGAAAAAATCTATCTCACATTGCATGTAGAGTTATTGAAAGTATAACTTTTGTTAGACACTGATGTATCAATGTCCTAAAGGCTTCTCCTCAGTACATCTTCTAGATGCTAAATGCTAGATTCATGTACAAAGTTGGTCTTTCAAAGAGTAAAAACATGTTTTAGGGCTTAATTTCATGCTAACTGCTGCTTCTGCCACCTTATCTCTTATTCAGTTAACTGACTCCTTTTTAACTGGGGAAAAAGTCTTTTGAAAACCTCAGGTTGAAGCACCAAATCACTGATGTTCTTACTTCCAGTTTCATCCATAGAACAGTTCACAGTGGAACTTCTTTTATATTTTCCAGGTCAGGTTAAGTAAAACTCATGCTTACTAACATGAAGGGATTGACAACAATATGGGGAGAAAAGTACTGTAAGTGAGATCCTGCTCAATTTTCCAGTCAGAACCTAAATCGTGAGTTCCAATAACTGCTTTTATACTATTATCTTGGCTTTTGGCTGCTCCTAAAGAGATATCTGCAATCATGTTAAAATTGAGCTGAACTATCTATGCCCATTAATAATTAAGAAGGATGAACACTCCACTAAATCTGCTATAAGTTTAGCCAGACAGGATGCTAGTAAGCTATGAAGGGAAGTTTCTTGCTGGCAGTCACTCATCTGACCAGCTGATGGTTATATCATCTTTTCTGGATGAACTCATCTGAAAATAGAAATGACAAGTAATTGGAATAAACTGAAACAGAAATAACCCAAAGACAGTGATAAATTTGTAAGATACTATGTATTTACTTTTAGAAAGACTTTAAAGGAAAATTCCCACTGCTGTCAAAATAAACAGCTGTACACAGCAATCAGAAAAATATTTAATAGACTAAAAGTAATTCTGGAATGAAGTACATGAAAATCTACTGGCCAGTCAGCCTCACTGTATCCTTGGAAAGGTGATGGAACAAGTCATTCTGGAGGTCATCACCAAGTATGTAAACCAGAAGAAGGTCACCTGGAGTAGCTGACATGGATTCATCAAGGATAAATATTGCTTGACCAATCTGATAAACTTCTGTGATAACTTAACAGGATGGTTCTACAAGGAGAGGGCAGTGGATGTTATCTACCTCAACTTCTGCAAGGCTTTTGACACTGCCTCCCATAACATTCTTGTAGGTAAGCTTAGGAAATGTGAGTTGGGTGAATGGAAAGTGAGGTGGATCTAAAACTGGCTGAATGGCAGAGCTCAGAGAGTCATGTTCAACAGAGTAGAATCCATTTGGAGGCTTGTACTCAGTGGGTGTTCCCCAGGGATCAATACTTGGTCCAGTCTTATTCAACTTGTTCATCACTGACCTGGATGAAGGGCTAGAATGTAGGCTCAGCAAGTTTGCTGATGATACGGACCTGGGGAGAGTGACTGATGCACCTGAAGGCTCTGCTGCCATTCAGCAGGAGCTTGATGGGCTGGAGAACTGGGTGGAGAGAAACTCAAGGACATTCAACAAGGCTAAGCATAGGGTACTGTACCTGGGAGGAAGAACCCCAAGTACCAGTACAGGTTGGGGGCTGACCTACTAGAGAGCAGTTTGGCCAAGAAGCCCTGCGGAGAAGGACTTGGGGGTGTTGGTGGATGACAAGTTGACAATCAGCCAGCCATGTGCCCTTGCAGCCAGGAGGGGCCATAGTATCCTGAGGTACATCAGTAGAAGTGTGGCCAGCAGGTTGAGGGAAGGGATCCTCCCCCTCTACTGACTCTACGAGGCTGCATCTGGAGCAGTGTCCAGTTATGGGCTCCTCAGTATAAGAAAGACAAAGAGCTACTGGAGAGGGTCCAGCGAAGGCCACAAAGATGATCAGGGCTCTGGAGCTTTTGTCTTGCAAGGGGAGACTGTAGGAGCTGGACCTATTTAGTCTAGAGAACAGATGACTGAGAGGGTATCTCAGTAATGCACATAAATATCTCAAAGGTAAATGCCAGGAGGATGGTGCCAGACTCTTTTCAGTGGTGCCCAGTGGCAGGATGAGGAGCAATGGCCATAACCTAATGCACTAGAAGTTTCACCTCAACATGAAGAACTTCTTTACATTGCAGGTGGAAGAGCCCTGGAACACACTGCCCAGGGAAGTTCTGGAGTCTCCTTCTCTGGAGACACTCAAAACCTACCTGGACGTGTTCCTGCATAACCTACTCTATGTGGCCCTGCTTTGGCAGAGGGATTGGACTAGATGATCTCCAAAGGCCCCTTATAACCCTAATGATTATGCGTTTCTGTGAAAATATTCTTTTGCATGATGTTGTTGACAAATTTGTTGATGACAGCACTACAGCCTTTCCTCAGAAGTCAATGATAATCTGTTGGTATAGGAACCACAAAGGTTATTGGCAATAATATTTTGTTTGTAGATAGATATGCTGCACTGAAGAAGCCAACTGATAATAAAGGTTTATCTTTACAGAATGGAACATTTTCTACTGGCATTATTATACATTTTTGAAAAGGTCATTAGTGTAAGAGATGATTTAACAGAACATGATCTTCCCATTTTATAAGAAGTAATAAAATATCTATTATCTATATTCAGAGAACAACATTCTGCAACCAGACAGTTTTTCAGACAAGGGGACACTATCACTATGATCACCTATTAGAAGAAAATGTTTCAATGTTTCAGCTTCCTGGCTTTCAACATTTCAGTGTATTTTCACCCGTTTGGTGCTTGGTTTATTCTTGCCAACCATATTAACTAATCTTCCTCCTTTAATGTGGTGATGAAGTCTCTGTAAAGCTAGTGTCCTGGGTTCAGCTGTAACATTGATTTTCTCCTTCTCAGTAGCTGTTGCAGTGCTGTGTTTTGGCTTTAGTCTGAGAACAATACTGATAACACACTGATGCTTTCATTGTTGCTCTGTAGCGCTTACCCTGATCAAGAACTTTTCAGTGTCTCATGCTCTGCCAGTGAAGAGAGGCATGGGAAGCCGGGAGGAAGAAGAGGCAGGACACCTGACCCAAACTAGCCAAAGGGGTATTCCAAGCCACAGCACATCATGTCCAGCATATAAACTGGGAGCAGTCACCCGGAAGGGCAGATCGCTGCTCATATCAGGCTGGGTATCAGTCAGAGGGTGGTGAGCGGTTTTATTGTGCATCACTTTGTTTATTGTAGGCTTTTTTTTCCTTTCCTGTCCCCTTTTAGTTTCATATTCTCTTCCCTTGTTATTTCCCTTATCATTATTATTATTGGTGGTAGCAGTAGTGGTTTTGTGTTATACCTTGGTTACTGGACTGTTCCTATCTGAACCCATGGGAGTTACATTCTTTCGATTCTCCTCCCCATCCACTGGAAGGTTTTGTTGCCTTTACCAATGGAAGGGGAACAAAATGGAGAAGTATCTACAGTGAGGGTGAGATAGAAGTTAAAAACAGTCTAGGTAAGGTCCAAAGACAAATTATGTATTTTGCACCAGTTTTCAACAAATGCAGCAGTCCTGTGATAACAAAAGAGGTTAGTAAATGTAAATGAAGTTATGGAACGGGATTTTATTTTGTCTGACAGAGAAGCAAAACTTAAAGAAGATAACATAAGAGCTTTGAATTTAAAAAAAAGATGATACCAGTATCACAAGCATAGGAAAAGAATGTTAAAAAAAAATAATAAGCAGAGTTTAACATTTCTTGATTGCAAAAGTGCAAAAAGTACATTTTAGAAGAGTATGAGGGGAAGAATTCCAAATAACTATTCTTCAATTAGCTTATTCTCAATAACATGCAAAGAAAATATTAGGACATGCTGAGAAGAATAACAGGTAAAGATATTGGAAAAAAAAAAATACATATGGGCTGGTCAAAGGTAGACTGTCTCAGTATTGATCTATCATGAGAAAATAAAAGCTTTTTGACAGAAAAGCAATCTCTCTCTGGATTTCAGTAAGTATCTGATATAAAGTCACATAGAAATTATGAGTCAAGCTAGAGGAAGGAGGGGTGACAACTCAAATCAGTAATGACTCAAGAGTCTTGCTGTGAAGTAAGGCAAATTACCCTGAATTAGTCTCTAAGCTGTTTTGGTTTGGTTGCTCCTTGAACCTGAGCAAACTCACAGCTGGAATTTGCACACTTGCCTGCTGGCTGCACTCAGTTAAAAATATTCCTAAAGACAGTGGCCTAGTTGCTGTAGTAAAGCAAAAGCTAAAACCAAACATGGAAATATTCCAAGGAAATAAGGGCAAAAAGCAGCTGAGAATGAACTGGCCAAGACAAGGTATAATCTGGACAGTAGGTGTTTCTATCTGGGAAAAAAGGGGCATCTAGTCAGATCTGCCTATGACAAAATGCTACGTACTTTTAGACAGGATGGCGGGGACACCCTATTGCTTTTATCTTGTATTATGTATGCCAAACAATTTGTCACACCACGGAGTCACAAGCTTGAAATCATGCCACAACACACTCCATCACTCTAGCTTTTTGTTACAAGGTGCATTTCAGGAACACCAATGTAGAATCATAGAATCATAAGCTGACATGTGGTAGAATATTATTGCCCTGCAAGTGATGATCCATTGTTTATAAAAGCAAGCATAATGTTGTTTTCTGTTGTATGCAATACACGCAACTTGCATTGGCTTCTGGTTAAATGATAGCAGTGGGAGTGCTGCATAGCAGGCAAATACTGATAAACAAAGAATAAGTTTTTGCCTAGCATGCAACACAAGCGTGCATTTTTAAATGAGGCATTCAGACTTTTACCCAAATTTGCCTTGTGCTTTGCATAAAACCATTTAAATGTGATGCACTCCACCATGATATTTTCATACAGAAATAATCAAAATAATGTGGAAGACTAGCTGGTAGGTTAAGCCTTATTTTGACATGACACTTCACCATATCAGCATCACCAGGTCTGGCTTTTGATTAAAGCTGAATTATTTACACTACAGCTGTGGCAAAATGGTGTTTTGCATAGATAATGCCCCATTGTGATAAGAATGGTGAGACTAAATAGCTGTATATAATTCTTCCGTGATAACATTACAATGTAATTACATTTTAATCAAAATAATATAACTGAGAATAGTAAGTCTCTGTATTGGTTTCTTCTGTTAACTGTCTCTTCTGTTAACATCTTTGTCTCTCTGGAATATGTACATCACATGCTATACTCATAAGTCCTTAAGCAATGGAACTTTTCTATTGAGTACTTCTGTTTAGGAGAGATTATTATGTCCCTGGTGAGGTTGTTCCAGTGAATGATTGCTCTTTCTGTAAAAAATATCTTTCATGTATCAAAATGCAGACTCACCCAGATCATCCATGAAATTTCATTTTTAATGGACAACAGCACAAGGAATTGGTAAAGGAAGAAGAGATGGCTCAGAGGTTTCTTTTTGCGAAACAGACTTCAAGGCTTATCTAAGATACCTTGCTTTGGAGGGTGATTTTGAGTTCATAGGAGATCAGATTTCTCCTTAAGTCATGCAATAGTTCCTGATTTAGGTGAAGCTCAATATAGTAAAAAAAAAAAGAGATTTTATATGGTTTAGGATATTTTAAACAGACAGTAGGTAAAATACATATGAAAACTTTGAAATGGTGAAATAACAAAACCTTTTTTATCCCTCAAAAACTAAGGAAAAAGGAAGATATATTTTCCATGACTATCATTAAAGTACAGCTCTGAAGTTCTTTAAAATTAGCTGTGGCTTTTCTATTTTTTTCATCTGAGTGCTCTTCCCACTTAACCACTCCAAGTACACGTGATGAGTGTTGGGAACAACTGCCTTTTTTCAGAATGATCTTTCATCTATCCCACTGTCTAATCTTTCTGATTAGCTACCTCTTCTTTTTCAGACCATAATCAAAGCCCTTTGCAACCTTTTTTTTCAATTAAAATTCATAGCTACGCTATAAATATGGTTTCACTGGTTCATACGAAGTCTTTCTTGCTCAGTTTCTGTCTCCAACAGTTGCCCTTAAGTGGATGCCCATGGAACTGGCATCAATCGTATTTTCCCTTAAGACTTTTTCTAGCCTCTCCACATCTCAATACAATGAATTGTTTAAGCCTGTTTTGCTTTGTTTATTCAGTAACCGTCAATAGCTCTTTTAAGTACTTGCTCTGTCCTCACTTGGACTCATATGGCATCCACAGCATCCTACATCAAGTACCCCACCAACCTTCCCCCTACTGTGTGATGTGCCATGTCCCCATATTTGTTTGAATCCAGCTTTATTGGATGGTTCCTATTTCTCGCCTTGGCAAAGATCAGGTGTGTAATTCACCCTATGCATCAGTTTCTTTTATCTTTGTTCAGTTCAGTCTCTCATTTGTGTATACATTTTTTTTTCCCCAGTTAATCTGTGGACCTGAATCATATTTCTCTACAAACAGTCTCAATGGAATGGTGAGGAATCCAAGCCTACTGGCTTTGGGTTTTTTTGCATGAAAGCTATCCAAGGCTTGTCCTTCTCTGAATTTTTTCCATATGTGCCCACCCTATCTGAGTCAATGATGAACCTCAAACTTATGCAGGAGTACACTGATTTCTGTTTTGTTTTCTACAATTTTTCATAATGATTTCTAAAGTCATTTTGTTTGTTCTTTGACTGCTACCAGCTACCGAGCTGGTGTTTTTGTCGAGTTATCATAATCTCAAGCCCTTTTTCTGGAGATATAATGACACATCAGATGCCATGATTTTAAATGTGAAGGTGGGAAAGCTTTTCACCTGATAATTAATTTCCTCTATCTACACTGTTTTTTTAACTTCGTCTTGTGATTTTTCAATCTCCCTTCATCAGTAAGCTTCTTCATTTTACTGTTCACTTTTCAATGCTGTTTGAGCTGAAAATGAAGCAACAGTGGAAAAGGTTGTTGCAGAAACAGGCAAATGTTAGTATCCATTTTCATTATTTGTACCATAACTTCTTTTCTAGTTGCTTTCATTTCAGAAAGAAAACTTCTGTTGCTCTTCTCCAGAAAAAAATGTTTTTAGTTGGAAATACCTCAATTTATTCCACCACAAACACTGCTAAAAAATCTAGTCAACATTTCAGCAAAGGTCTTGCTCTTGCTGAGCGCCCTCACATTCCTTACTGGGAATCTTATCACACAGTGCTTTAGGTCTCTGGAGTGCATCTTGCAGCAGACATTTTAATATCCTTGAACATTACAATAGTAGCTTTTTTATATGTTCCCTTTTTTGTATGTTCTTCAAACTCTTTTTTTATTTGATAAGAGTTTATGATCCTTTCTATTTTGAAAACTATTTCAACTTTATGAAGCATTCTTTCTGAGTTACATAAAACTCCTCTAAATAGGCTTCCAGAGACACTGGCATGCCTGTAGATCTGTGAAATAGAAGTACATGACAGTCATTGCTGCCCTCCAGTTTCATATGCCCCACCAGCCTCTCCCGGTTGGTAAGGACAAGGTCCAGAGCAGCCCCCCTCCTCGTAGCTTCCTCTGTCACTTGGAAAAGGAAGTTATAATCGCATTTCAGAAACCTCCTGGGTTGCTTGTTCCCTGCTGTGTTGTCTCTCCAACAGGTATAGAGGTGGTTGAAGTCTCTGACGCGGGACAGGGCTTTTGAACATGAGGCTGCACCTAGCCGCATGTAATAGGTCTCATCCACACGGTATTCCTGGGCAGGTGGCCTGCAGCAGACCCTACTATAATGTCCCCTGTGCCCGTCCTGTCTTTAATCCTGACCCATAAACTCTCTGTCAGCTCGTCTTCTATGCCCAGGTAATCCAGCTGGTCATTGACATAGGAGGGGACGCCCCCTCCTCATGTCCCCAGCCTGTCCTTCCTAAAGAGCCTGTACCCTTCCATTCCATTCTAGTGCAGACTCATTCATTTTTATTTCACCCAAAGTATCACAACACTTGCTTTGAATATTAGCAGACACTATATTTCAAGATTATCAGAAGTCCCAGCTGCTAAGTCACTTTCTGTTCTCCTATTTTCTATTTAAAATGAAGATAATAAACATTTACAGCTGTGATTTTCTTTAACATCTGCCGTTAAAAGGCACTTGTTCTTCTCTTGAAAAACTGTTATTTCAACCATACTGTTTTAGGTAAGATTTTTCTGTCTGCTCTAATATAAGCTACATTCCCAGCAAGGATTCTGCTGATGTAGATGTCAGTTAAAAGAAACAGTTCCCCAGACAGTATACCTGGACAGTCTGTTTCTTATAGAATATCAAAAATCTATATATTATATATGTGCAGTGCAGAAAGGTCATGTAATGTTTTAATAAGCTTGTAGCTGGAAACATGGGAAAAGAGGCAGCAGAAAAATATGATTGCTAAGTCCAGAGAAAAATTTTTTCTGTTTGCAGAATTATGGAAGGCTGTAATATAGAATCATAGAATCGTGGAATAGTTAGGTTGGAAAGGACCTCAAGATCATCTAGTTCCAATTCCCCTGCCATGGGCAGGGACACCTCACACTAAACCATGTCACCCAAGACTCTGTCCAACCTGGCCTTGAACATTGTGTTTAAGCATCGCTACTAATCTAAGTTGAAAAAAAAGTTATAGTTTCAAGCCACTCATGTTATGAGATATCATTGGCTGCCTTTCTTGGAGTCACATTAAAGTAAAATTATATGATGGAATAAGAAATGGCTAATCATGCTCCTACACTGAGCTTTAAAAAACATGCAACCCCCCAAGTTAGTACACCCTGATGAACCAGGGAAAGGCAGGGTAGGGTCTCTAAAGCAAATTTGCAAATGTAAAGATTTAGTGAGTTTCTAGAGATCAAAGTACCTTGATTTTTTTTTTTTTTAAATTATTTGTGACTAATCCATATACTCTTGACAGTGATGTCAAGAGGAAGATGAAAGTGCTCAAAGTTATAAAAAGAAGTGGACTGGATTAGCTTTAAAAGGTAACAAATGCTATGGATTTGGACAGTGACCTGTATAGCAAGTAATATTTGCTGATTTAAAGCAGAGATTTTTACCTATGGCAATAGAGATCTAATATATGTATATATAAAATTGACTGGAAAACATTCATGAAGGCCATTTTCTAGTAATTTATTTCCTATCTGAAAATGTTTTCATTGCATCATGCAAGAGGGGAGAATGTAGCATATGCTCTTCTGCTGTGTACCTGACACTGACCTAGGCTGTGTTTTCAAAGCAACACTCTATTCCAGCAAAAACTGTGTTCTGCTATAAACATAAATGGGAATAGCACACACACCAACACCAACACGAGATAGTTCATAATTCAGGCATTTTATCCTGCTTACTTTGGAATTTTTTTTTCACAGCGAGAGTTACCAATGTACACACAGGGAATATTTTCTAAGGGAGAAGAGAATTTAAATCTGTTTTATAGGAGACAAATATATTCCATAAATCATTCAGACTTTTGATGACTCTTGCCTACTTACAATTCTACTTAGAAGATAAAAGGATCATGTCTATTTAATCTTTTTTTTTTTTCCCTCAATTTAGATAAAAAGAATCCTCTTGGACTATGTGCATCTTTTTCTACTTATTTTTTAACTTATACTGGCCATGGTATACCAGGTATTCCTTGAGGTATATTAAATATAGGCAAGATCTGTAGAACTAATGCATATGAAAGCAATTGCAGATTACATGAACTTTCAACAAATGCACAGAAACAATCTGCAGTAAAGTTTCCATAAGAAAATTATTCTGAGCACTGTAGTAATGAACACCCAAAGTACCAAAGAATAACCATAAGCACCTATGGTGTGCCTCATAGCTTTGTTTATCTAAGTAATTAATGTTACATTTTGCTCTGTGTTAGCCTTCAAACTGTCCAGGAGGAATCAGAGTAAGTGGGAAATGCCGCTGAAAATCCTAATCTTTCACAGGCTGAAGATAAAGGATGTTTAGACTTGTGCAAAAATGTGAAGAGATGAGACAATGGAATGGAGAGACTGTGCCTCTGGAGTAGGAAAAAACTCAAACAGCTAACCTAAGAGGTGCAAAAATATATCCACTGAACTAATGGGAAGTGTAAGGAATAATGAATCTCAAGTAATAACTTTGAAAGTGGGATTTAGTTCTGAAACATCAAGTTTTACTTAGGCGGGCAGAAATCTCTCACCTTTAGGAATCACCATAATGTCTCTGTTCTTTTACATAAGAATATCCACATTTCAGAGTTTAGGACCTTTGTTGAGTGAGGACAAGTTTTGTTTCTTCCCCCTTCCCCTCCTTCCCCACTTAATTAATTTGCTCTTGACAGGCATTGTTATTCTGCTTCAGAGACCACTTCTGTTTTACTAGTATGCTTCACATGTTTCCCAGAGGCTTTAGCTCCACAGTTACAGTGTGGGGACAATATGATTTTTAACAGCAGGTGGGGTGGAAGGTCACCCAATAGTGTAATTTTCTTTGCTGATGAAGCTGTCTCCTGGCTTACATGTGTTGGCAGATGGCCATCTTGTTGCACTGGGTCAGAAAGGAACCCATGCCAAGCAGACATGTATGAGAAATTTAGCCTTTTCATTCTTTTGAAGAAATACAGTAGACAGGATTTTGGATTTGGGATTTTTTGTTGAATTTTGGGGTTTTTTTTCAGTCTTCAGGCATTGTGTTAAAGATAAAAAGCTACTTTGCATTTGATTCAATTTGAAATGTATCCAGAAGTGCCTTTTAAAATTCCTTTTAAACCATGATACATTTTCAATTTATTTCTTATTCACTGTACATATTTTACTGCTACTGAAATAAAACTTTTTTAAAAAGGTATTCAGAATAGCGTGTAGCAGAAGGATACAAGCTTAACTGCACCACTTATAGGATGAAGAAAGCCTGGCGCTGCTAGGAGGAAATAACTTCTTAGGTCTTGTCTAGCTGCCACAATGTTACGAGATTTAAAAGTTTGAACTGCACTTTGTCATGTATCCATGTCATACACATTTGTCCCTTTTAGCTGTTCTTCACTGATTGTTGTTCATTCATTTCTAAGTCAGAGACTTCCAGACTTTTGCTGCTGGGCCTCACATGAGGACTTTGGCAACGTATTACCCCAGAAGAGTGAAGCTGCTCTTCCTGAGCACCGAGGATTTTCTGTGCTGCCTTCTTTCACCCACTTGTGGTCCATAGCTGTTATTACTGCCTAACGATTCCCATAACCTCCCCTTTGCCTCAGCTTCCCAATGACTATTGTTCCCTGTCGTGGTTTAAGCTTAGTCGTAAATTAGAAAAGCAT
>WYDI02038766.1:0-22666 GCA_009867235.2 Psittacus erithacus | reverse complement strand
TTATATAAAAATTATGTATAAATTATATATTATAAATTATGAATTATATATACACATTTATATAAATATATACATTTTTATATATGCATTTATATTTTATACATACATGCATTTATATAGAAGTATTTCAACGTCTATAAAATTGAAGTCAAATGGTAGATTTCTGAGTATATTAACAAATATTCCACACCTTCTCTCAACTGAAAACATGTCTCACTAATACTCATTTTTAATTTGGTAACTTAAATACTGGCACAGTGTGATTTTTTAAAAATAAATTCACCAGAATTTAAGAAACTTTTTTGACATATATGACAACATCCTACCCCTAAGTTATCTTCACTTTCTTCCTCACTTATAAACTGACTGTGAACTTTGATGAAACAGTTACTGTTACTAATTTCCCCAGCAAAATAATTGCAAATCTCACTGTACAAATACAAAGGTCTTTGGAAGAATTGAGATTTCTTTTCTGTTAGCTATTGAGGAAAAAAGTAGTTGAAATGTGTAAAAATAAGTTATAGTCTGCTTCCATAGATAAAAAGGGATATGCACGCACACATATATACACACACATACCATAAAAGTGTGCATATGTGTATGCTCTCCTTTATATTTCATTTTAAGCACAACATAAAGAGCCTAGTGCACACGTAGCAGCAAAAATTGTCTAACTGGGAGTTTGTATTTTTATAAGCAATTTGCATAATTCACTTAATGGCCAAATAGGAAGTACCACAAATCTTACGACCAGAGAAGCTGATAGACCCTGTAGGTTCACATTATCTGAGTGAAGCTCTACTTTAATATAAATTTCCTAACCTTTTTCTTATTTTCTCATGTTGCCAAATTTTCTGTGGGTCACTTAGTTCCTTTCATTACATTAGAGATCCACAGAGCTCTCCCTGTGCCTCTACCAGATCTGGGAAGCTGGCAGGAAGTTACTATATCCCCGTACATTCATAAAAAGTCAAGAGTCTTTATCCCCCAAATGTCAGTGAGATAATCTGCTCAGTTTTACCACTGTTTTTTTCTCTGGAAATTTACACAGAGAGGGTTCCAAAATGTAAAAAGTAGAACTACATGGTACAAGCTAATGTGACTACCATGGGAGGAACTGTTGGGGTGGTGCTGACATTTAAATTTTGAGATTATCTGGATCTACAGAAGGACAGCAATTTGAAACTCCTTACATAAAGATAACAAAATGAAGTCATACAACTGGTTTCTAAGGGTTTGCCACCACTGAGAGATACCTTGTATCATAAGGAGATATGAGCCATCAATGTGATCCTGTTATGGTTCTGCGCAATAACACTGATTTGCAGACCCTTGCAGTGCTAAGGCTGTATTACCTCTGCTATCTGGGCTAGCTTTAAAGAATCTCTACTGTGAGGTAAACTGTAGATACTGTATTATACTAAGAAGTACACTCATGCTTCCTAAGCAGCTCTGTTCCCTGTAAGAGTCTTTGAGATCCATTTGAGTATATGATATTGTTTACCTGCCTTCTTTAGGATGTGGGTAACAGTCGTAGTTCACCCATCAGTTCCCCTTAGCTCACTGCCTTTATTTCTATTCTGCTGCATCAGACGACCTGTGTAAGATTCACCCAGTCTTCTAAAAAGTCTCTTTAAACCCTTCAGTCTTTTGAGCTGTGAACTCAAGATTTTTAGAATTTGGACTGCCAGAGGCAAACATTCATTCAAATTAATGGTCTTCCTCATAATATTTCATTCCTCTCTCTCCCCCCCCCCACCCTTCTTCTTACACCTCTGCATGGCTGTTCTATTTTAAAACAAGCCTAGGCTTCTTTTTCATGATTCTAGAACTATCAAATCTGAGGAGCTATCCCAGCTGTTTTAATTCATTAGCATTGAGCAATAAAGCAGCTGAAAGTGACTACATGTCAGTAGTCTAGGAATACTGACAGAGCAGCTTTCTAAATATGCTGTATCAATACGGCATTAGTTATAAAAATAACAATGCAATTTCAAAATTGCTAAATCAGAAAACAGTAATATTTTCTTTTCCTAATTTTTTATTGTTTCTTACATTTAAGAAGAAAAAATTTGATTTTCCATTCTGGTTTCTTTTCTTTTTCCACTTCCAAAATCTGACCCAATGATCCACAAATCAAGCTGCAAATTGCTGCTGAATGTAAGTTAAAGAACCCAAAGACAGGATTTATCTCATCTAGCTCTATACGTCCTCAGTGTAGACATTCTTGTCTGAGATACTCTCCTAAACTCTCTTTTCAATTAGTGGACTTAGAGGTGCCTTCACATTCACTTTTCAGGCTTGATTAATCTGGCTTATTTTAGACATCTACTTTCAGATGAGATTAACTACATCCTGGACACCACAAACTATTTTGATGAGATTGTCACAGATTAGAAAGGAAATCCACAGTGACTAACTCAGAATAAACAACTGTATTTAGTCAGATGATTCATATCCCAAGATGAAGAATAAGCTGGTCAGATATTATTTATCCACCTTACTTCTTTCGTAAGTCTTCTGTTACAAATGTAACAAGAAGCTTGCTCTTTCATAGCTTTTCCATGTTAGGTACTGTCATGTAGACATGTTTGCTAAACAAGCATGACCAACTTGAACTTCTGAATTGATTGAATTCTGCAGGCTGTATAACTTCCCTATTTTTTTTATTTCTGATGCATGTGGACATTTGTCAGGTTGAGCTGTCCAGGTAATTGCTTATTTCACTGAGTTTTCTGTGTATAATTTTGGTGAATTATTTTAAATTGACAGTGAGTCTAAACATACATATCTATTTATTTATCAATGTTAATTTTGTTAAATTCTCGCAACAGTTACAAAGCAGAAGAAATATTTACAGTTTTTAAGCAAATGAAGAAAAATTTGTTTTAGAGGAGTAGCTGAAATAAACCCTAGAGATGTTTGCAGAAATTTGATAATGGTTCATCTCTACTACTGCTATCTTGCTTTAAGAAAGGTGCAAACTTTCTGCATGGTAATATAACAATATGAACTTCAAGTTATGTCTAAGTTGAAAATTTGGTAGATGGGCTGTTCAGGAAAATCTGTGTATCTAGAATGTAGAAAAATATTTTTTATTCAGAGGAACTTAGACAAGCTGCAGAAGCAAGTAGACAGGAATGACACATGGAGGGAAAAGAAAAAAAAAATAATATGTTTAGGATTCATGCATTTACATAATGACTTTGCCTTGAATAAAGGACATGATTTTTATTCAATATTCAGGTTGTGGGTCAGGTGAGAAATCCATCTTTTTCTTCCTTACACCAGGTTAAATATGAACTATTATATGTGCTTCAACCAAAACGCCAACTGAACAAGTGCAAATAGATAAAGTAACAAAAGATTTTATATTCTAACCTCTGTTTAGCATAAGAATAGCTTAAGAATGGCTGTGCTACACTTCTCAGCCTTGAAAACCTGAATATATGCAGGTACATGCATATGCTAGTTACTATAGAGAGAATAAAAGAGTAAAGACAGAATCAGAAGCTGTCATCTGGATAGTAACATTGAAAGTAACTAACAAACTCTAAGCAGATGTGTTTCTGACTGAATTTTCCCAATTTTCTAGATGGTGTTCTGCCTTTGTCCTGGGTTCAGCAGTAGCAGTCATTTTTTCCTTCTTAGTAGCTGGTGCAGCGTTGTGGTTTTGACTTTTGGTCTGGGAACAACGCTGATAACATCGATGTTTTTAGTTGTTGCTAAGTAATATTTACTCCAGCCAACGACTTTTGGAGTCTCATGCTGTGCAGGGAGGAGGGGAAGCCAGGAGGAAACAGAGACAGGACACCTCACCCAGACTAGCCAAAGGGGTATTCCATACCACAGCATGTCATGCCCAGTATATAAACTAGGGGGAGTTACCAGGAAGGCTCGTGGGTCCAGCTGCATATTGGTCAGCGGGTGGTGAGAGGTTGTATTCTCTTCCCTTGTTATTTCCCTTATCATTATTATTATTGGTGGCAGCAGCAGTGGTTTCTGTTATACCTTAGTTACTGGACTGCTCTTATCTCAACCCGTGGGAGTTACATTCTTTCCATTCTCCTCCCCATCCCTCCAGGA
Source organism: Psittacus erithacus (assembly GCA_009867235.2). NCBI lineage: Eukaryota > Metazoa > Chordata > Aves > Psittaciformes > Psittacidae > Psittacus > Psittacus erithacus. Next base: position 18,580 of record WYDI02038766.1, on the reverse strand, counting down.
GCCGGGGAAGAAAAATGCTGGGGGGAGTGAGCGAGTGGCTGCTTAGTTCTGAGTTACCAGTTGGGCTTAAACCATGACAGTTCTCTGTGGCATGCAGTGTGGGGCACGAAGAGTTAAGGTAACAACAGATCTGACCAAAGTGTGTCTAATCGTATTTGTGATTAGCACTCATTGTTGTGGATTAATAGCCACTCACCATAATGCTGATTTATTGGCTTTCAGGGTTGATGCTGTTGATCTCAGAGTTCCAGCATGTTGTACCTTACTCACAGCCAGTATATTTGAAGTTTTAGTGTTTATCAGTTGGGGGCCTGTGCTAAGTTCTTGTTTCACTGTACTTCATGGAAATGACTTGTAATAAAATAGACTCATTGATCATGAAACTGACCTGGTTTGCATTCCCAGTGTGGTCATCACTTCTATACTTTGGGAGGCATATAACAGAATTTTTTAGCAATTACTTATCTTTTTTTACCTCCTCGGATGGTCAATCTATGAAGCAGATATTCTCTCACACCCTCTGCTCCCCCACCGAAGTATTTACAATGGGAGTAGATTCTGGAAGAGGTAAGGATCCTGAATGTCCTTTCAATGCTCTTGAAAGCATTCTGTTCCTCTTGCTGGGAACCAGCATGTTGCTGCGTATGCTGTCTATGTTTTGCCTGTGGCGTGACCACCCTGAGAATGCCCGATCTTTTCCGATCGTGGGAGCTAAGCAGGGTCTGGCTTGGGTCTTGTCTAGTGTTAAATTATGATATAGGAGGACCACCAAGAGATTTTCTCTAGTGCTGGAGAGTTATGAGTGACAGGGTGAAAGGGAATGTACGGGCAAGTATCTAGTCCACTGTGCCACTCCCGCGCTGTGGAAGTGTCAGAGATGGAAGGCAGATGTATAGAGTCCTCTGCAAAAAGTTGCAGAAACTGCTGAAGGAGAGGGCGAATCGAGTCAGTTTGCAGAGGTGAAAGCCATCCAGCTGGCCTTGGACATTGCTGAACGAGAAAAGTGTCCAGTACTTTATCTCTACACTGACTCATGGATGGTGGCAAATGCCCTGTGGGGGTGGGTGCGGCAGTGGAAGCAGAGCAACTGGCAACGCAGAGGTAAACCCATCTGGGCTGCTGCACTGTGGCAAGATATTGCTGCCTGGGTGCAGAACCTGGTGGTGAAGGTAAGCAGCTGCTCTGCTTCCATTGCTGCAGCCACACCCACAGCCCTGCACCAAGAATGAGGAAAAACCTATTACAGCTGAACCGAGGACATGACCTAAAATACAGGACATAACTCCTTGGATTTTTTAGACACATTTTATTTTATTGCTGACCCAGGCTTTTAATAAGTCAATATAAACACCCGTTTTCAATTTCTGCTTGTGCAATTGTGATTTCATAGAGAGTCATGGCATTGTTAAGCCTTACAAATGCACAGATTTATGGAAATCAAGTCCATTGCAAATTAAATGAAAATAGTCCTTGCTTCAATATTAGTTGCAGCCCATGGAAACTCAGACTTCAAACTCATTCAGACCTGCGTATCTTGATGCTTTAAATAGGGAGGGTGGGATCAGGTTCACCAGATTGTGTCAGTTATCCTGCTGGTTTAAACTTAGAACAGTAACTAAATTTGATAGCAGCAGATTAATATATTCCTGGGCCAAATCCAAATGATTTTACTTGATCCATTTCTGTTCAAGTAAAACTCTGTGGAAAGGAATCTGAATTTGGCTAGATGATGATTGGACTAGATAGAGCAAAAGGCTGAATCAACATTTTTCAAGAATTTAAGGATTTTGATTGGTTGCTGTATTTTTTCATATGTAGAAGAAAAAGATAACAGGCTCTTTTCTTTCATATACTGCTTGTTTTTTGCTCTACTCTTATGAAGGTCAATGTCACATAAAAACCAGTTTTTAAACCATATTTAAAATAGTTCCATTAGTGTCAGAATGAATTACTATGCAATGCTCAGTTTTCCAGAATGAATCAGATGTGTATGCTCAAAATTGTGAAAAAAGTGATGATGCCATTACACTTCCTCATACCATTCTTCTTTCCTTCCATCACTTCTTATTTTCAGTACCTTCTTGGTCACTTCATTCTGTTAGGATTTCTCACATGGATTCTAAGTAATTAAAAGGAAATTTACTGTCACTGGAATTTTGTGGCAAATCTCCAGATGTCTTCCTTGTGCACTGAAGGTAATGAGAAATCAGAAACCATGCACCATTCAGACCTCCTTGCTTCTAACACCAGTAAGCATGCGCAAAGCAAGCTGGAAACCATACTGTGCTTTTTCGGTATGGTAAGGAGCATTTTATATTTTTTTCTTTGCCTTTGCTCTGAACATTGTTTTAACAATATTGTAGAGAACTGGCAGTAAAATACAGGTATAAAATAACATCTTAAAAGAGTTTTCCTTTATTCCAACCACTTGCCATCTCTGTGTCAAGACAGATTCCCAGGGAGTAGGGTGCCAAAGAAAATGTCTGAACATCCAAATTGTTCCTGAAGCTCCAGGGAACATGGCAGGAGGGACCAAGGATGAAACAGTGACTGTCTAGGGAATATGTTTTACTCACACTTCCAACTAGGGAGAGGTGGTGCGGTTGCAGCTCTTGCATCTTCACTTGGGCTGAGGTGAGGCTCTCTTGATGGAACCACATATTCATTGAAGTTAACGGCATTATCTAAATGGGGGCAAATTTATCCATTTTTCACCTCTTAACACACCTGTGCAAGACCAGACACAGTTCAGTAGTTATTACTGAGAGCTTATTTCTGGGAAATGACCAAGATACAGAATAAAAAGAAAGCTAAAACTGATATTCAGGGTTTTTTTAGACTTCCTTTCCACACATTTCTTTAGCTTCAATTTCAATTTAGATGCTAATCTTATTTTTGCTTTTTGGGGGAGTGTGATTGAAACCTGTGTGATTTGAAGCATAACGTAAAGGTACACTTATATTAAGCTCCTATTATAGAGTGGATCGTATCAACATAAACAGCAGCTATCAGGGTCTTAGAAAAGTGCTGGAGGAACATTTCACGTGACACTTTAAAGGAAGAGTCTAAAAGGGGCAAGAGCCTGGTTTCTTTCGCTTGAGATCCAGTAAGCTACCACTGCAAAACAGAAAAAAAAGGGGTGAGGAGAAGAGTGAAAGGAAAACAAAGAACGCAGAATGAATGGAGTAAATGAACTACTGCTCTAAAATGGCAGATAAAAGAGAAAAGCCTGCCAGAGACAAGATAGGGTAAAATCTTGCTTTTCAGACAGATCAAAGTAAATCCCAATTAATTTCAGTCTCTTCAGCAAGTTCTTTTAGTTTTGCACTTGTCTAAGGTGACAGATGGAATTAGTCAGGCTTTACATCAGTTGCACTGAGAGCAGAATTTGTTTTGGTATCACTGCAAGAAGGTAGGCTGTCTTTCAGTGCTCAGAATCCTCCTATAAATATTACTTTTTTCGGGCTGTTTTTTTTTTTTTTCTTTATTTTTCCATGGCTCCTCTTGTATTAGTTTTAAATTTCCTTTATTCACACTCTCTCCTATTCTCCCCCAGTTTACGTAAAAGAGGTTCTGAAACATGCTTCATTATCAATTTCTACTCCTACATTTTAGATTTATTTTTACAGCCCTCCTACCTTGGCAGTAAGTCTTCTTGACACTGATCCCATTTCACCAATATTTGCTGTGTCCTATTCCCTAGGCACTCATGCTGTCTTACCAAACCCTGTTTGTTCTTTTACTTGAAAAAATATGCTATCCCACTACAACAAGATGTAGCACATGAGTTCTTCCCTTATGCTACTTTTACTGACTTCTTAATGTGGCTATTATCTCTGTTTTCTCAGTAAGTTTTTCAATAGTCTTTCCATCATGAGGAAATGTGTGCCATTCACCCAAGAGCATCTCAAACTCAACACATTGTCATTTTGGTCAGGCTACCAAGTGAAATTTTCTGTCAGAAAACTCTCCCTTACAAGCAAAGATGTCATAACACAAATGAAAAAAAACCTTTTTAAACTTTACTTCCTATATCATCCTATTAACCCTGTCTTACCTAAACTACGGAACATCTTAGTCATTTGGCAAGCATCAGTAACAGATTGCCCATGAAAACATTATTTGTGAAGGAGTTTATACACACCACACACAAACCCTTTTGAGCAGACCTGAAGACAACAAAGCTTCTAAATTCAAGGAAAGTACCCTTATCTGTGCACATCAGGTGCTACCTCAATTTATGTAGAGGCCTAGCACAAGGCTGATGCAAACATTAAAACTCTCTGCATTTTAATAATGATTATTATTTATAATTGGAAATTATTGCTTTATAGTTACAGAGTTGGAGAGACATTCAAAAGCCTCCTTTTCTGTGCTTCAGTTTATTTGACTATAAAATGAATTCTGAATATTTCCATGGTTAATATTCCATATTTATGGCATGAATGGCTTGCATACACAGATTGCAGTAAGATTTAATCTGGGACATGTATTACCATGTAGGGGAAAAGCCTATTGTTCACCTTAAAAAAAAAAACAAACAACTTCCTATGCAGAGTGCATGCTGCTTTATTCAAGGTAGAAATACACACCATTTCAGTAAACATTCTGTCATTTCAGTCCATATCCATAGCAATCATACCAACAGCAAACGAATTGCCACAGCCTGCTTCTGTCCTCACTTTGACTGACTGCAACTTGTACTTGCACCCTCTAAACCACTGTAAACCATGCATGTGGTTTTGGCTATTTTTCCCTGGGTAAATCTATTAAAGAATGTACAGTATTTGTGTTTTTGAAAAAGAACAACTGCAACTACATTAAAATGCAAAATACAGAAAGATTACGTCTGGTAAGGCAAGGGAATGGCTAAGTCTCACTTTTGATCAGGCCTGCTCCTACTGCATCCCTAGCAGTCATAGAATCATAGAATGGTTAGGGTTGGAAAGAACCTTAAGAACATCTAGTTCCACCCCTCTGCCATGGGCAGGGATGCTTCAGCCTAGACCAGTTCTTTGCATGCCCAAAGCTATGTGCACAAGGGAAAGTGAAGATGCGACAGTAGCATGTGTCAGCATTTGGGTGTAATTAGAGTTAAGATGAGATGGCACAATGCTTCAGCAGCTGGCTCTGTGAAGTGCTTCAGTGCTGCTTGAAGCTTATCTGGGAGCTCATGCTTGTATGATTCCACCACTATTTGTAAATAGAATGTTCTTCACAGAAGCCTTCAGTAACAGTGAGAACCTGCCCTAAGAGCTTACTGCAGACCTGAAGGGTTATAGAACGAACATTGGAACAAATGGCTGGTTTAGGACTTTATTATGCTGTCCATTTAAAGCTGCACTGCAAAGTTACAAGGCAACTGTGCTGTGTGCCCTGTACACAACTGAGTCCCAGGAACATCTTAGTTCAATTAAATGAATTCACACAAATCATTTGGCTGGGCCTTCTAATGGGCATATAGACATAAACTATACCACATAAACTGTGACATGAATGCTTTTGAACTAGTAATGACTGCATGATATGCTTTTTTCCCAGTAGCGTTTGCAAGTTTTTAGAAATTCTTGGTTAACTATTTTTGCTGTCTGGGTGTTTGGGTTGGTTTTTTTTTGGGCCTGTACTTAGATTTTGCTAAGAACAGAATGTAAAACAGACTCTTATAGTGGTTTTGTCCTGACTAACTCCAAGAAGCTCTGGAAAGATCATAATGCCATTCATCAAAGACTTCATTTGAAACAGATAAACCTATTTTGAAATCTCTCTAACCCAGACTGAAAAACTCAAGGGATACTTCATCAACATGAGCAAGAGTATCTACATGAGCATGTGTATCTACATAACTCCTGTAGAAGTCAAGACAGACACCTACATTTTTTTCCAAAGAAAATCTTATTGTAATTAACTACATTTTAAGGAGACATTCATCTATCTGTTGCTAAATGTTCTGGAGCTATAAGAAGCTCTGTCTCCTGAAATAAATTTTTACTGAGGAGAAATAAATGTTTACTGAGGAGAAGGAAACATCCTGGATATTTGATTTAGACAAATGTTCCAGAAACTATGCATTTAATAAGTATGTTCTTGATAGAAAAGACTGTGAAAGAAACTGCATGTAGCTTGCAAAAGCCCTCACATAGTTTTGGAAAACACAAGCAGGGCAGAGAATTGAAGAGGGGCTACACTAGCAAAATACCTTGACTCTAGAGGACACTAGCAGCCAAAACTTCTTCAGGAAACTGTGTGTGAGTGTCCTGGGTTCAGCAGAGAGAGAAGTTCCAGTGCATGATAACATCCTCAATCCTGGACAGTCCATCTGGACAGCAGTAGTTTCTCAATTTTACTAAAACATCACTGCTACATGAGGGTGTGCTTCACACAGACCTGCTAACATCTTCTACCATTAAGAAACCTACAATACTTAACACTCTTCCTTGCAGTCAGTTTCCCTGATATCACTGCCAGAAAGGAGCCTTTTGCAAAGGATTCTTGATCTTTCACTTATTTTCTTCATCTCACTGTCACATTTGTGATGCAGGAACAGAAAAGGCATTTAATTTTTTTCATATGTATGTTTACTCGTGCTGATACAGCTGAAGCAATTAAAGCAAGATTTTGAGAACAGATCTTTCTAATCCTTTTAAACAAGAGGAAAGACAAAAGTTATTTTCTATATGATGTTGTAGGGATGGTGTACATTAATTGCTTCATTCTTACCCCTGTCAAAAACATCCTCTGTGTTAGCAGAATTATCTATTATTCAAAACAAGTATCAGCAACAAATTTTGTTGCACAACTTTTAGCAGCAAGCAAACAGCAAGATAACCTCTGTTCAGCATAACCACATACACATTTGCTGCATGTGTTCAGCAGCAAGCAGAGCAAGACTTACAGCTCAGTTCTGGGCCCAGTTTTGATCTTTTTCACATTAGGTTGTGCTTTCTGTCATTATTCAGGATTGTACTTACATTTAATTAGCTGTCTCCTTTAACAATAAGATAGAAGATTCGTGACTGTCTGATTACTTCAATGATACCATTTCATGACCCACACGTTTATGACATTGAACCTCATCAAATCAAAGGCCTTTTCCTATATTACACTGTTATATATGCACTCTATTCCTTGCAGGAACTTTCATTTGATGTTACTTATATTCCATTTTAATCCACTCTGAGTGTCATAGTAGTCCTGCTACCTGACATTATTTTTGACAGAGTTACATTTTATGATTTACAAATTCTTGGCATGTTAAAAACTCCAGTTGATTGAACATCCCAAAGGGAAGGAGGTGAGGCAGGTGAAAGTGAAGAGGGTGAGAAGATGAGATGTGGAAATCTTGACACTCATGTTTATTACACAGATTAATTATTGCAAGTAATTTCATTTCCAAGGCTTTATGAAGTCAGCTGCATTTGCTGCAATTTATTTAGAACATAACTCCCAAATTTCAAACAGGCACCAGTCCTGACTAACCTAATACTCCCAGCTTCAATTTCTTCTGTTTCACATGATAAATATTTTGATGCAAGTCCAATAGTTTATTTAAAATTAACATTTTTGAGAAGCTAGTCTTGCTTGTTTTATCTGAGAGTATTGCCCAAACACATCTTAAGTGGCTGCCCAAATAATTAAGCTGAAAAGATTTATCTCTCAGTTTTAAAGTACCACACAGTAGTAAAAATGTTGGGAGGTACTTCAACAGGTCAGCTAGCCCAGCCTTCCTGCTCAAGCAGGGTCAGCTAACCTGGGCTGCTGGGGGCTGTGTTCTGTTGGGTTTTGAATATTTGCAAGGATGGAGATTCCACATTCCCTGGACAAACTGTCCCAATATTGAACGGCCCTCACAGTACACAGAAGACCCCCAAACACCAAACCAAACAAGCAAACAACCCAAAAACAAACAAAAGAAAAACCAAACACCTTTCTTTTATCTTTAAGTGAAAATTCTTGTATTCTAACCCGTACCTCTTGTCCTATTCCTATCCCTTTACCATCTTTGAGGTAGGTCCTTTTTTGTATTCACTCCAGTCTTTTGATGTCTCTCTTGTATCGGGGAGCACAGCATAGGACTCGGTACTCCAGATGAGTAATGGGGAAGTATCAACTCTTCCAGCCTGCCGGCAGTGCTCTGTATTAGCTCTGTAGCTGTGTATTTCAGAAGGAATATGTATTCACACAGGACCTACTGCACTAAATATGGCTATCGCACTAGAAAGAAATACAGAGTTGAAATGACAGTGGAGTACACATGAGTTCTAGACGCCTACTGTCACTTTTAACCCCCTCCACCAAGTACATGTAGTCAGAAGACAAAATCACATTACACCTTTGAGGTATGATTCAAACCATATCATTAGGATTAAATTATAAATACAACTGATTTTATGCTATCTAGTCCTATGTATAGTTGGCATTACATTCAGCAACTTTGGTGGTCACCTAGCATTTGAAAAAGAATGAGAAAGTCTGAGAGTACAAGACATATAGTGAACAGGAAAGTCAGGTTTGCAGTGAAAAAACATTATTTCCTTGAAGATGAACGCTCTGCAAACTTCAGAAAAATAAACCTTTTGCCTGTCATGGTCTAAAATAATTAACTTCTGGAGATTCTGCACAGCACTGGAATCCCATAAATCAATAATATATATGCGGCAGAAGACAAAACACTTCCAGTTGACCCAACAGTTGACCCAATGAAAAATCACATTCATATCAAAGGAAATGCACTCCTTTTTGTTTTCCCCCAATTTTAGCACACACTTTGAGAATCCACAGGGGCTTTTTTAAAAATTAGCTGTAACGGGCCTTACAAAAGCAGATCTAGGAGAAAGAAGAGCATCTCATGTTTCTCAGAAAAGACTCAGAATGGTGCAAACTCTCCTCTAAGGGAATGCATACAGAGTTAAGCCTACAAACTTCCTCCAAAGGCTGTGTTCCCTCTATGGCTGCTCTGGTTTCAGAGGCAGCCAGACTATTCAGCACATGCAGAAGCAAGATAGATGAGCTGCAGTATACTTGGTACGTCTCTACCATTTTCTGCGCCCATACTAGTCCTGCTGTCTCTCAAGCATGGGAAGTAACTGTTGATGCTGTTAACAGTTAACGGTAACCCAGTCCCGTCTTTGGCCTTGAATCCAAGTGCAGAAAGAAGCAGAGTAAGGTCAGACAGGGTTGTTTTCTGAAGCCCTGGGGATCTGCTCATATTCACAATTTGTAAGGAAGGACAGGTGCAGCAGATTAAGCACATTGCCCCTATGGCAGTCCATCACAGAGCAGGGGGGCTTTTCAGCCCTTAGTAGAAAAGCAGAAATAAAAAACTTGGGCTTCAACAAGAAGTTGAGGGCAAGGAAAGCAGCTGCCAGAATTGAGCCCAAAGGCAGAAGGTCTGCTAATGACAGATGGTAGTGACCAAAACACTGCTGGAAGGAGAAAGCATACACAGTATTTATTTATTTGAGACTTAACAGTTCCCATGTGCGCTCCTAACAGACTGCTTATAACCAAGGTTCCTTTGGCTATGGTTTTAATAAAACTTCTCCGTCTACGCAGTTTCAGTATTATATGAAGGGTCCGATAAATGGAAATCCCCCTTAGTTAAAGCAGTTGAATACCATATTATGTCCAGTTAGGCTCTGAGCCCAGAAAGAATGAAGGCAAAATCATTGGTGCTATAATCATCTTTAGCAGTGGAACAGCAACATCCTAAGTTCCAGTTCTCTGGCACGGGGTAAGTTGATTAATAGATGGAACAATGTAGATGCTGCTTCTTTTCTCTGGACTGTGTAAATCACACTCCTGCCATGATGAGAAAACTGAGTTTTCTTGGTCAATTCATAATACATCAAATTTAATTTGTGGTTTAACTGCACCCAGAATTTTCTTGTTGCATAGGTCTCTGGTGAGGCTGGAGATACTGCATCTATTTGGCTTGGGCTAGCACAGCTCCTATAGAAGCCTTCCTTCCAATTTGCATCCTGCAGTGTTAGAACTGCCACATGAAGACCTACTATAATTGATAGTTAAGATGTTTTCAGTACAGTTGCATGTGTCTGTTACATTATTTAAACTTAATAAAAAATAATCCATTTAAAAAATGAAATTCTCATGCAATACCCATCTTCCTCCTGAGACCAAGCACTTGAAGTGCCAGCATGCCATTCCAAACATGCATACCATTTTCTGTTTAAGTTCTAGAACAACTTCTTGCTTTTCTGATCTATTTTTCAATTAACTTTTTGCCTGTGAGGGACCTCAAATCAACATCACTAAGAATAAGAAGAATAATAAGAAGTAATTGGTGGCTTGACAGAGTTTGAGAAAATAATAATGCTACCATAGGAAATAATGATAGTACTTTGTCTTTAATTTATTTCTCCTTTTCCAATGTGCTTTGGAGACGGACTTATATACAGGTACCACTCCAGAAATGCTGTATCTAAGTGGTGGACATGGCAACAATTTAAGGCATGCAAAACTCAACAGGAATTCTCAGTAGGAATTCAGAATGGGTTTGCAATTCAAATGACAGGTATATTTCACATTGACAGAATGTAATTTCAGCCTGGAATTTGGCCAAAATCAGGGTCATGCTCTTATTCTTACAAAAAGAGTCCTGGGATTTTTAATTATCTCAAGCAGTTGGGAGCTTGGTTTTATTCCCATATTAAATTTAAACACTTCCCACTGGATCCTGAGACAATGCTGAGGCACCTGTTCGGTAAAGGTTCAGGAGAAAAAGCATGTAATCTGATTCTAACACTACCTTCACTTGCTGAATTTTCACGTCTGATGCAATTTCCTATCCAAGTCATTACCAGGTGTGACCACACTCTGTATATGAGATCTGATGATAGTAGCTCAGCATATCTGCAAGCAGAGGAAGCACATGCTGGTGACGATTTCTCTGTCTTCCACAAATAACTAAACCTTTCTTTCAGACTCAGAAAATGTTATTAGCAAGAGTCCCCAAAAAAAGCTCTAGACTTCCAGCTTGTCTAGTCAGTACTAATATAAACAAAGCAGCAGCGCAGGCAGGCACAGCAGAACCAAGCAAGCATATGCAGTTTAATGCTGACAAACAGGACAGAGTATTTTAGGGCAAAGAATAAAAAGAGAAAGTATTTGTCAAATACCCAGAATCTTCAGCATACTGAACAAGAGTCCTTTTTGTAGTAATATGAGGTAAGGTCCCCAAGCCATCAGCCCAGTGTGCAGCCGTGTGATGAAGGGAAACAAAAGGGTGGGTTGTGCTGCTGGAGGAATACAATCTCCATGAAAGCAAGGTTAAACCCAGGACACCTTCTGGGGAAAGGCACACACAGAGACAACTCTCCTCCTTCAAACTTTCCACTTTTATTAAAATTTTCACTTTTGTCTGATCCGTTTTTTCTGGCAAGACCGGAGGTCAGCCCATAGCTAACATAGCTTCATCTCTGCTGCTAGTTACTGAGAAAAATCTAGATTTTGAGGTGTCCACTGCTCAGCTTTCATGGTACTGGGGGAGGAGTGAAGAACATTTTAATCAGTTTTAAAAACGCATTCAACTAAGCTAGCTTTAAAGTCAGCCTAATTCTGCGCCCTGCACTAAAGCTTTGAGGAAAGGGATTGTGGTGATGGAAAGAAAAGTGATTGCTGGTACTTGTTAACTTAGTTATATAGCCAAGTCAGTAACTGAAGAGGCAGTGTGCCTTCATCTGTAGTGTGGGGCAGGAAATTCTTTGTCTGATCATAACTTGAAGGAAACAGGAATGTACAGTAAGGGAGAATGGTTGAACAGATTTTCTCAGAAGTCAGAATTCAGGATGCAGCAACTTCACCGAGTAAAAATGGGCAGGACGAAATAAATCAGACTGCCTTGAATGAAAAAAAGAATGTTTTTCCTGATCTATCAAAAGGAGCACCTCTTTGCTAGTATAAGTTAGATCTTTTAAAATGTGCACTCTCATATTCAGCTCCCTGGCCTTCCCTTAGCCTCCCAAAAGCAAGGAGGGCAAGATGTATTAGTGAAGTTTGACTGTAAGAAGCAATGGGGCATAAACATATATATGCTGATAAAGAGACTCCATTAAGTAAAGTTCCACAAGGGAAGAAAAAGGGTTGAACTGAGAAAAACGGAAGAGGAACAATGAGGAAAATACATTGCACAGCAAATTTAGGTCCGTGTCCTAGGTCTTGAGCATGTACTGTAACCTTGTGGGTATCAAAAACATGTATACTGTGATCTATACTATGTGTATAATTTTACATTATATGTACTGCACTCAAGACTACCAAAGCAGGAAAAATGCAACAAGAACATTTTTTTTTTCCAAAACTTCTTGTTCTTTTGGAAAAAACAAGCGAAGTACCCTAGCATAATGACATCAAACCCCTCTGCCTACTGGGTAAAAGGACACTACAAGGAAGCTGACTCAGCTGCAAGCCACTGCATATATACTATTATGCCAATGACAGAATCATAGAATTGCTTGCTTTGGATCATCTAGTGCCCTGCCCCTGCCATGCCAGTGACATCTTTCACTAGATCAGTTTGCTCAAACCTCTGTCCAAAAGCTCAAAGCTCAGAGTGGTTCCAAAGAATGTTTATTTCTATGGTGATAGGTACTTTGTATATATAAATATGAGGCATCCCCAGCTTCTCTGGGCAACGGGTTCCTGTGTCTTATGACCCTCATCATAAAAAACTTCTTTCTTATATCTATTCTAAATCTATCCCCTTGCAGTTTAAAAGTGTTGCCCCTTGTCCTGTCACTACAGGCCCTGGTGCTTCTGTTTCTTTCTTATAAGCCTCCTTTAAGTATAGGCAGGCTGCAGTGAGCTTTCCCTGCAGCCTTCTCCAGGTTAAGCAACTCTACAGCACTGTCTTTCTTCACAGGAGGGACATTCCAGCCCTCTGACTATTTCTGTGGCCTTCCTCGGAACCTGTTCTAGCAGGCCCATATCTGTCTTGCACTGGGGAGCCCTGAGCTGGCTGCAATACTCCAGATGGGGTCTCATAAGAGGAGAGTAGAGTAGGAGAATCACTGCCCATAAACTGCCAGCCACACTTATTTTTATTTGCAGCTCAGGATAAAATTGGTTTTCTGGGCTGTAAGCCCACAGTGCTATGTCATATCCAATTTTTTATCCACTAAGATCTCCCAGTCCTTCTCTGCAGGGCCATTCTCAATTCATTCATCTGGAGTCTGCGATAATATTTGGGATCATCCTGACTTAAGCTCAGGACCTTGCGCTTGGTCTTGTTGAACTTCATGGGGCTCACACGAGTCCACTCCCCAGGCCTGCCAATGTCCCTTTGCATTGTGTCCCTTCCCTTTCATAGAAGGGTTTGGGTTGGAAGTGACTTTAACAATCATCTAGTTCCACCCACCTGTCATGGGGGATCGTGCTCCAAGCCCCATTCAACCTGGCTTTGAACACTGCCAGGGATGGGGCAACGACAGCTTCTCTGGACAACTGGTGCCAGTGCCTTACCATTCTCATAGTAAATAGTTTCTTCCTAATGTCTAATCTAATCTATTCTCTTTCAGCAGTGCTGCTCAGTTTGACATCAATCTCAAACTTGTTGAGGATGCATTCAATCCCACTATCTATGTCATTAATGAAGGTATTAAACAGTATCAGTCTTGGTAAGGACCCCTGAGGGGCACCTGTTATTACTGGTTTCCACTTGGACATTGAGCATTTGACTGTATGGATGAAGCGACGCAGCTAGTTCGTTATTCATTTAACAGTCCATCCATCAAACCCATTTTTGTCTAATGAAGAGGCAAGAATGTGTTGGATAAGTATGTAAAAGACCTTGCAGAAGTCTGGGTAAATGACATCAGCTGTCCTTCCCTTGTCCACTGATGCAGTCAGTTCACTGTTAGTGAAGGCTATTTGATTAGTCAGGTCTGATTTGCCCTAGGTGAAGCCACACTGTCTGTCACTAATCACCACCCTGCCTGACATATGCTTCAACATAGCTTCCAGGAGGATTTGTTCCATGATGTCACCAGGCACTGAGATGAGGCTGGCTGGCTGTTAATTCCCAAGGTCCTCCTTGTAACTTTGTTAAAAAATGGTGGTGTATTTCTCTTTTGTCCTGTCAGTACAGTCTTCATCTGACTGCCATAATTTTTCAAATATAATGGAGAGTGTCCTGGTGACTGTGACTATTCCAACAGAAAAAATAAACCATCCAAACCACTTATGACAAAACTAGCAGTCCTAGAATTAACTATGGACAAGCAATTCATGAGGTCCAAATAGTGGTACTGAAAATTGTCATATTTTCTGTTGCTACCAACATCTTTTTTGGAGGTCACATCAATCAGTGAAGATGGAAACATGGAGATTTCTGTCTTACCTAAATTTAGGTGAACAAACTCGGTTTCAGTCAGGGAAAATACCAGTCAGCTTTTAGGAATCCCAGGAAGATGGATAAAGGGTTGCAGTGCTAGGCTGGGCCCTGGGTGTTTACAAAAGGGGTTGTGCTCATGTTCAGGCAGGCCTTATGGGGCTGCAGTGGACTGAGGGTTTGTTTCTGCCTCCTATGCTTCAGTAGACAGAGCCACCATAGTGGAGTATGTTTGGTCAGAACTTCAGCAGGACTTTCTGTGATGGACAGAGAGCAGATGCAATGCCAACTGGTGAAGGCCTATCTCCATAGAGAATGTGGGAACCCTCATTTAGGAGATTATCCTCTGCCTAGTTCCTCAACAATTTTTTAGGCAGGTATGCCAAATGTTATGACCTTGTACAACGTCTGGAACTGCAATGCAATTGTCAATGTGCCAAGCTATTTCTTTCATGTTGTTAGCAGTTTCAGTAGTTCTTTATTACATTGCTCACTGGAATGTAAGGAATATCTTTCATTTCCTAATTTTGACCAGCTTTCTGAAAACCTGTTTCAATAGTTGTATGGCAAGCTACACCACTGCTTAGCACTTCAGTATGAGCAGTCAGTCACTGTAATAGCATTAACCATGAAAAAGTCACTTGGTGTTAGAGAAGATAACTTCACATTCAATTACATAGAAGTTACTAATTTGTTTTCCTGACTGACACCTTTGAAATTATCTGTACTATGCATTTCCCATGTATTCTGATGGTTTGTAATATAACTAGACTTCTCTGTTAAACCTCCCCCAGCCCCTCCCTCCTGCCCCCAAACACAAAAAACATGAACATGTGTATACACACACAGAAGGAAGAAAAAAATAGAGGGGTTGCATTGCTTATTTTGCATTTGTATCAATTATTCTTTGTGATGTCAGATCCTGTAAGGGACTCTAAGCTGCTGCTTGCTTCTTCATAACCTGTTCATGAATCAACAGAAGGAAGCAGTACAAAAACTGCATGGTCTTTTGGCAGTTTTTGCTACTTAGCAGCCTTTCTTCAGAGAAACAACTTGCCCAGGAGTGTACTGATGTCTTCTCTCTCTTTGAACATCTTCACAGGCTCTCTTCTATTTATAGTACCAAGCATGAGTGGTCTGTCTCCACTCTCACTGCTTCTCACAGTCTAATACCACCTTATGAATATGAGATATGCAGTTCAGTAAATCATATCTCATTCAGGCTGGTACATGCCATATTCTTACCTCACAATTGCTATATGTTGCTACTTTTTCCTCATGCAGCACACCAAATGGGGCCAGGGCTTTCCCATAAACATCCATAATGCTACTTCCTTTTCAGATTTCAACTATACACTGCAACATGTACTTGAAATTTGCTTATCTTTTCTTGCTCATCAGAAAAAAGACCCCACAAAACAATTTGCAATGCAGATGTCCTGCGACCATTGCCACTCATCCTGGTTGTGTCATGGCTTCACTGTATTCACTCATCTGCCTGTGTCTGTTCAGAGTGTTATAAGTCCTTTGAGGCAAAAATAAACATTTTGCTTTTTATTTGTACCATGTCTGAAACATGAGGCTTCACTCTGTGATGGTGAGGTAATATAAAGAAGAAAATAAATAATGACAATTTAAAAGACATGGAAATTCCTTTCTCAAGTTGGCATGTCTTTGCTATGGGTAAAACATGAGTAATGAGTGTCAAAAAAAAGGAAAAATTCAGCAAAATATTTTTCCTTTCTATAAAATAGGAGATTTTTTTTATTCTTTTTTACGCTGAATACTGTATGTTTGGCTACTCTTCCTTACTGATGCATTCCCTGCAACCCCTGGGGATTGAAGGTAGTGTAGAAATAAGACTTAGAATACACAGAAGGAACTGATTTTTTGCATAGGAAAGGGCTGTTTTAACACAGCTTTAAGAACAGAACTGGACTAGACTGAAAACACAACTTTAATATTTTGTCCTAATCATCTCCTTCAGGACATCACAGGGATACAAATAATTGCTGAAGCTGGAAGTAGAAAAGAATAATTTCTGCTACTGGGATTAGAAAGTGCTTTAAAAATTCATTTCCTTTCACAAATTTCAAACCAGCAATTAATTAGCTATATATGGTAATTTCACTTTCTTAACTATTGTCAATATTTGGAAGCTTCTTTTATGGATTTGTGATTAACTTCTAATTATAAACTAATTAGACTGTTCATAGTAATAGAGAATCTTCTGGGTTGACAAAGAATCTCTAAATGATGCTCAGGAGACAGCAGTAGATTTAATACATTCCAGTCTTGTCATCTCCTTTTACAAACCAAGAAAGCCTCAGGACACCTAGTGCCCAATCTTGGGAGATATTCTTGCCTCCATTAAGAAAGTAAGAGAGAATTTCAGCTGCCAGCAAACGACACAAGTGAACTTTCTGCTTTCTTCAAGTTTAAGTTGATAGAAGAAAGTGTAACACAATGACAGACAGCAGTAGCACAAATGAATTGGTACTTTATGTGATAGAGAATGGGTTCAGTGTGTCTGCCTGAAAAAAAGTCATAATTCCTTCTGCCTATTTCCTAAGAAAATAAAGTTGAAGGTTCAGAAGAACTGGTGATGATATCTTCAACCAGAATGGGATTCAATCATATTTTGTGTACTATTTTCCAGTTCCTTCCTTATTATGTCATGGTTTTTATCCACTGATATGTTCCCTAATATTTAGTAAATATTTCCATGTGCTGCTGCTCATGTCTCTATTAGGCTGAAAGATGTCAGGGAAGCTGAGAGGAAGCAGCACTGCTTGCTCCAGGCCCAAACTGTGCAGGGCCCTCAAGCGTCGATCACAGCTCATGGAGGGAAGAAGGAGGCCACTAACCCAGGAAGCTGGGAGACAGCAAAAACAAAAAAATCCAACAAAAAAAGGAAGAAGAGGACGATTAAAAGCAAGGGGCTTCCTCCTAAATCTGGTGTCCCCACCCAGAACTGCTTTGCTGTCTTGCAGGGGGCTACTGAGGAAACACACACCTCGCAACATGAACAACCAGCTGATGCACTGCTAAAGAAGATCTCTACTGGGGCTGCCAGGAAAAAGTGGTGGATCATAGTAGTAGGGGATTCTACTTTGTAAAACAGAGAGGCACCCATCTGTCTGCCTGAGCCCGTCTCAAGGGAGGTGTGCTGCCTACCAGCGGCATGGATCAGGGATGTTGCAGAGAGGCTGCCTGCTCTGGGAAGTCCCACTGACTATTACCCACTCCTAGTTGTCCATATGGGTGCTAGTGGTATAGACAGCAGTAGCCTGGAGAGCATAAGGAAGGACTACAGAGCCCTGGGAGAGGTGGTTATGGGCTCTGGAGCTCATAGTCTTTTTATCAATTCTCCAGGATACAGGGGAGGACATTAGAAAGGCTAGGTGGATTAGCCAGGTTAATAAATGGTTAGAAGGGTGGTGCCATAGTCAGGGGTTTGGGTATCTAGAACATGGGACTCAATTTAGTAGGCCAGATCTGCTGGGGGCTGGTAGAGCTGGTCTGACAAAGATGGGGAAGAGCGGTTTTTGTAGGAGGCTTGCCACACTGGTCAAGGATGCTTTAAAGTAGATGTGTTGTGGGAGCGGGGCATCATTCCATCCCAACACACCCAGTCAGTTGTCAGCACCTATAATAAATGCTTGGAGCAATGTGGAGATATTTCAGCCGCTGCAGTCAATGAACCGGCTTCATTTGGAGCTCGGCTCAGATGCCTCTATACAAACGCCCGTAGCATGGGGAGCAAACGAGGAATTAGAGATGTGTGCACGTCTACGGGGGTATGATATAATAGGCATCACAGAACCATGGTGGGATGGCTCCTATGACTGGAGTGTTGGAATGGAAGGTTCATACAGGCTCTTAAGAAAAGACAGGCTGAACAGGCGGGGAGGGGGAGTTGCTATTTATGTTAGGGATAGGCTGGAGAGTATGGAACTCTGTCTGGGGACAGGTAAATAGTCAAGAGAGAGTTTGTGGGTGAAGGTTAAAGGGAGAACAAGTGATGGGAGACATTACTGTGGGGATCTGTTACAGACCGCCTGGTCAAGAGGACTCTGTGGATGAAGCACTCTTCAGGCAGATAGGAACAGCCCCACGCTCACAGGCACTTGTTCTCATGGGGGACTTCAACCACCCCGATATCTGTTGGAGGGACGGTACGGCCCGGCACAAGCAATCCAGGAGGTTTCTCAATTGTGTGGAAGACAACTTCCT
>WYDI02038763.1:0-41401 GCA_009867235.2 Psittacus erithacus | reverse complement strand
TACTGGACTGTTCTTATCTCAGCCTGTGGGAGTTGTATTCTTTTGATTCTCCTCCCCATCCCTCCGGGAGCTGAGGGCGGAAGGGGAGGAGTGAGTGAGCGGGCTGCGTGGTTCTGATTGGCTTAAACCACAACAGCAGCTCACAGCCTACGTTTTTAATTCCTTGAATTAGTTCAGTTATTTTTCCAATCCATCTAAAACTTAGCATCCACAACAGAGTTCCCCATCTTGGCTCTGCTCTGAGTGAAGAGCTGCCACCTCTGATTTGGTCAGCTCGATAGTCCCAAGTTTTATTTCACATCCCCTACTACTTTTAGCCAAAGTGACCCAGTTTCTTATCCATCTTCACTATGCCACTCACCACCCTCATATATTGTCCAGCTTAAAAAGTCCTAGTGCACTTTAATGTTCCGTAATACATAAGCTGTCCACAGAGTTTTCGTCATAATCTTTGACCACGTCCGAATCTTCTCCATTTTCAGATCATCTTTTTGGAGAGTCAGGTAACCAGAACTGTGCACAGCATTCATGATACACACACAAATCCAGGTGCATAGAGTCTTCTGTTTTGTTCTCTTATTTCTCCTAATTCCAAATATTGCATTTGCCTTTATTGATTGATTCTGAATGTTCAGCTCACCTTTTCACAGAACAATCTGTTGTAACACCAGTATCTCATTCCTATTTGGTATTCATTAGCTAATAGCCTATTGATCAGTGTCTGAAGCTTCTTTTTCCCCTATGCATCACTTCTCATCTGAATTTCATCTACCATTCTAACATGTGGTCATTTAGTATCATATAATCCTCTGTCGTTCTTTACAACAGCCCTTATTCTAAATAACGTAATAAATAAATAAATTATTATTTATCCTTCCTTTTATAAATCACTTATAAGTATTCTGATGAGCCTGCACATATGTGGGATAGCACCAGTGATCTACCTATACTACAAAAATTGAGAATACATTCCTGGCTTTTGTTTCCTACCTTTTAATCAGTTGCATTCTTCTGTGGGGAACATCCTTTTTATCACAGAGTAACTCTGCTTAATGAGTGTCCTGTCAAAAGCCTTTTGGTATGATCCAAGGAGACCACAACAACCAGGTCTTCTGCATCTGATCACAGAAACACTCTGAGTGCACCTGATGCTGGGGCCTCTACTGAAAAGCTCCTGTCTGAAACAGCACTGGGAGAGTAACCAGCAATGGAAGTTGCATATTTTTGCTAAAGCTTGATTTTGTTTCCCTGCAAAGAACAGCATTAACTTACATTTTGTGTATACTGATTCTCACACTGGGTGCCAACAGGTTTTTGTCTGGTTTCTGAAAGCCTTCACTTCATCACTCCTGTTCACACTTTATGTTTCACCAGAAATTATTTCCTTTTTTTTCTGCCCTATCTGAACTGCCTTGATTTCCCTTCTAAGCCTTTGGGTGCTTTTTTATGTGTATCTGCTTAAAATTTCCTCTTCTGATTACCACATACTATCTCACTTCTTTACCTAGGCAGCTTCATTCCACTATAAATCACGACCCACTGTCAATTTTAAAATAAGAGGCCATCTTTTAAAATATGTAGTCAGCAGGAAATAACAGAATGTGAAGTCTCATTGGTGCATATATAATTGGATGCCTAAGTTGAGTCAATGATAAGCCATCTGTTTCAATACACAGTTATCTGATTTAAATATGCAGATGTTATCAGAGACTCACTGTAGGGAGTTCCAAAAGCAAACTTCATCCCAGTGGTGCTAACCTCCCTACCTCTGTTTCTGTCATCACTGGAGACAGACAGGTTCCTGCACAGGGTTGCACAGTGCGGCTTAGTCAGATGAGTTCCCCAGTTTCAAGAAATATAGTGAAAGCTGGGGGAAGATAACAAAAAAAAAAAAGGTGTTTGAAAGCCAAGAATAACTTGATAATATCCTCTCAGATTTCTTACATACATATGAAAACCAAAAAATTTCTCCCTCTCTCCCATTTCAGTGTCTCAAAGTCTTCTAAGTGGAGCTGTTTGGTTCCAAAAATGCCACTAACTGTTGACTGGAGGGCTGATATTCTGTTGCATAATCAAACAGAAAAGCAGCAGTCAAACACTATGATTTATAAACTTCAAGTAGACCTAATTACAAAGAAATCATGAAAGAATCTTTCCTTAAAAACTGGTGTAAGTGAGCAACAATCTTCTGTTCCCTATTTCATTGCTGACTGAAAACCTTTGAAACTGTAAATCTGTCCTAAACAGAGGACAGATGCAAAGGGAAAATACTTACCATTATATTTACTTGTTAGTAAAATGTTCCTGGAAAAAATAAGACGAACTCAGTGAAGACCCTCATATTAGGATGTTTAACATTACATACATAGTAAAAAGTAATAGAGTGAAGTGGAAAATATAGATAATGATACCATATTTAATTACAGTTTTCAAAGTAATCAACAGACGAAGAAAACAAATTCCCTTGATTTTCCTGCCTATCTATCAAACATGGATAAAATTACACTGTGACAGGATTCCAAGAAAATTTCTTGGTCAGAGTTCATTTCAGATGCGCATGTTCTTTCTTCAAGAGAGGAAAGTAGCTATGAAGACTGTTTCAAAAGACACAGATTAACTACCAGAACCCGGAGGGATAAATAAAAGCAAAGTAAGGAAGTATGCCTGAGGCACTTGTACAGCACCCCAGGTATGTGGATACTGGGAAATGAATGCAGATTTTTCAAAAAAACATACTTTTTGTCAGATAAGAACAACCAAAACAAGTATTTCATAACATTCAGGATCTGTTAGGTGATATATTGGAACAATTTCCCAAGCTTCCAAGCAGAGATAAGGTAGGAGGAAACAAGTACGTGAGTGAGAGAAGGAAGAAAAGAGAGAAAAGGAAAGAGAAAGAAAGAAAGTTAACTCTACTCCAAAACAATACATTGATAAAACATTTGCCCAAAGTGATAGAGGGTAACCAGCTCCAGATGTCTACTTTGATTGCTTCTGTCTTGGGCAAGTATGGTATTAGCATGACTCTTTATCTCAGTCTTGGACTTGCTCTGCTCTGCTTAAATAACTGAGTATTCACTGGGCAGGACAGGGCTGACTTCACAACCCGCTGTCAGATGCTCCCACAGCCCATTCGCAGGCCACCAACTAGTCAGATGGGCAGCCACTGACTGACAGGGGCTTTGCCCCATGTTGTAGCCCACTGGACTAGTGACTAGTGACTCCTTCCCACGTCTTACATGAGCATGCACATGAATGCCTTAGCTTTCTTCTGCACTTCGTGAGCCTCAGGATTTGTCATTATTACCCTCCACTCCTGCTGCCCATGCTAGCACACATTTATGTATCGATCCATAGGAATAAAAACACTGAGCAAAAAAACCCCTCATTCAGGAAAGCTCTATATTTTTTTGAAAGCAACCAGCATGTAATAATTCCATAGATCTGCTAATCACAGGAAAGGTACATGCCTTTGGCTAACATGGTACATCCGTTCACAAATGGGGAGTAACGGAACTCCGTGTAGGAAGATGGGTGCATTCTCTCCTTTTTTCCCAGCCTTTGAAAGTATGAAGGGGGTTAATCATTAGACAGTATGGTAAGTGCACATTCTGCGAAGTCTTTTACTCTTGCCAATTTCAATTTTTGTCAAAAATTACTGGTGCTGCTCTCCCAAGAAGAGTGTAGATATCCTTTGGAGAAGAGATATCCTTTGGCTGAAGGAGATGTATGTAACTGCAGTGTGAGCTAACAAATTACAGAATTCACAGATTTACCAAATGACCTGATTTTGAGATATTAAAATGATCTTTGCAGATCCATGCTATAAAATCATACAACCGCCATGTCGTAACCTATGGCAACAGAAAAACACAATCATTCACATAATTTCTCTTTATTTCAATTCTCATTTTCACCTGTAATGTCTGCTTACTGGTAAGACTACTAAACAGAGTGGAGGAAGGAATCATGAGGAATTCTAATGCACTATACCACGTCCCCTTGATGATCACTGGATAGTTAAATTAACTCTGAGGCCTACCATTTAGCCAGATTTTAATCCATACCATGTGTGGCTATGGATTCTTTAAGAATTTATTCTTGTAATCAACTCACAATCTCTCAAACAAGCTATTGACTCATGCAAGCAAAAAATCTTGTACATCTAATGCAATAACGCTGCTTTTAATTACTGAAATACAAGCCAAATTATAATGCTTCTTAGTTAAACTCTTGCAAATGAGAAACGGGTTTCAATTAACAATTACTGGTTCTGCAGATGAAATTTCTGTTTTTGGAGCAGACTTTGAGTCAGAAGCTATAAGTGTTACATGTGACAGGCCAAAGCAGACATGAAACTGTTGACATGAATGACTTCTGACTAGTTTATTGAAAAAAATATTAAAGACGTAGACTTAGCTAAAAAAGTTACTTGTTATTTTTAAGAGCAAGAGATGCCTTGCATTACATTTTGGTTTTCACTTACAAACACCTGTTATAAAACACTACAGCCTCACAGAGTAAATCTAGCTTAAATAAGTACCCAGCTTAATCAACACAATTATAAGAAATATATCTTAAGATAAAATATGCTTTCATTCATGCTTAATTAGGAAAAGTTAAACAACTCTAAGAAATTTATTTTTCATGTTTTGCTTAGTTTTGTTTTGAATTCTGTCTGATAATTGAAAACAGCATAGTTAATTCCTTTTATTTGCAATAAATTAAATTTTGATCACTGTTAATGCTACACTATTTACTTTAAAATGGAAATATTCATATAGTCTATAAACTTGATATGTAAAATCTGTATTTTAGTTCAAACTTATCCTCAATGTTTTTTTCACAGTCTTCTCCATTTCTTTTAATTAGCCTCCCATTAGAAGGAATATGAATTATAGCACAGAAAAACCATTTGCATGTTCCTTGTAAGTTAAATTAAATTTGTATTCTGATGAAACAGTGAAAGCTTATACACTTAAATCTCATCTCCCATGAAGTTTCTATTTAGTTTAGAGAGTTTTTCATTTAACTGCTTGGAGAAGATCAATTGTTAAATTACACTAGATTTTCACCTACTTACTGTAAAGAATCTTAAGTCTTGAAGTATGTGTGCATGTTTAACAGCATTTCAGTAAGAAGAGAGGAAATGTCACATGTAGAGAGTTGTTTCATTGTATTTTTCTAAGCATTTCTCAAATTAATCTTTTCTTCCTTTGTCTTTCCTTCAGGGTACTCTTCAGTACTCTGAGAACACACAGCTGTGGTTAGAGGGGGAAGGAAGATGTTCTTAAGGCCATTTATAGCCTTGACATTTCTTTTCCCCAACTACCTTTTCCTGAATGTCTACAGGACAAATCCTGCCAGCTCAAGTCATGTAGCCAGCTCCTCAGCATATTTACTAGTTCAGACCTACTCTCCTCATTAACTCCAATCCAGAAAACCACACAGGTTCTGGGCAGTTTACATGCAGACCTTTGCCCTCATTAAATCTTAAATAGCAGTGCCGTAAGTTTAGTAGCGTTTACAGGTCCTCTATGGTGAAACAGAAAATCCACTCCCAAATATCCCAATTTCCAGGTCTGGGCCTACTGGAATTTACACAATCCCATCAGCCTGTTAGAAAAGCCTGTCCCTCCCAGTGCCTGGCCAAAGCCTCCCAGACGTGTCGGTTCAGCAGCAGGACAAAGAGGAGCCACCTTCCAAAACAACCCATACTATGAGAAGCAGAAGGAAACTGCCTTTCAGCTGCTCTGATTGGCATTGCTTCTCACTACTTCAGCCTGACAGTCAGAAAGCAGTAGGGATGGGTGGCTCACCTAACCACCTCTTTGCCTTGCAGTGAAGCAACTTTCGAAGCTCTATCAGCCATGTGAGAGCAGGTCTGGGATCACAGCCATACTTGTGACAGGCCTGGCATCACAGAAAGAAGAGGGAGGTTTAAGAAGAAGCTGACAGACAGTGTTCTCATTAGTAACTCTTTATTTTAATGAAGAAGTCCTTATGTGCTTTGTGCAACTGAAGTGTAACATAGTGTCTGAAATGACACAGACTTGTTGCAAGAAAAAGAAAAATAAACAGAATTTAGAGAAAGTGCACAAGACTAATCTTGCCACTGATATTATAGTGATACCTTTTAAGTTCAATGAGTTATAAAAAAAATTTAGAATCACATAAGAGATACCTCTTAAACTGGTTTTCACCCAAAGAGGAAAATTTGTGTAAGAAATATTGGAAGCCTTTAATGCATTATAACCTCATTATCTCTGGATAGAATTACTAATTTATGCAGCATCCATGGAGTATGAATACTTGATTTCATAATTTTATTTTTAATTTTCTTGTTTCCTTACTTAAAAAACCCTTCATTATTCCAAACCACACGGTCAAGTGACAAACCTCATCTCAGTGTTTTCCAGGGCAAATCCCATGGCTTCTCCAGTTTCTCCAAATTGCACTGAATCTAAAGAAATGTACATTTACCCCTTTTTATCTTTAAATCACCACTCTTGCTTTTAGTACAGAATCTACCGTGACTCTATCCAGATCAGTCAGCGCTTGGTAAAACCAGTTATTTTGGCTAGAGAGATACAAAGCGGATCAACCCAAGCTCATTCTCCTTCAGCCACACACAGCCAACACATCTGTTACTTATTTTACAAGTTGCTAATGACAGAGAACAGTTTTCAGCTCCTACCGTAAGTATATAAAATACAATCACACTAGGAAACCCTCAGAGAGAAGGTACTGGAATCTCCTATGCAAACATATGCTGCTGCATTTCCACTGAATATAAAAAAGGCTTTTATCTTCTTCTATCCACTGTTCCTATTATTTATGAGAGTACTTTTACTTTCCTGTAGATTTCTAATATCCTGACATTTTTTGCTTCTCCTTACACTTCATAAAGTTACTTTGACAGCTAATTCAGGCAAATCAATTTTCTCCCTGTTTAAAGTAAACACAGCCACCCCTGCTCCTTATTTTTAAAGAATGATGCCTCTAAGGCACTAGTGTTACAATGTACATACAGATTGTTAATCCTCTTCCTGAGAACATTTAAGTTTACTGCTAGTACAGAAAATAAATCTCAGGCTCAGTTCAGAGAAGCGTAAGTAGACACTAAGCCTTGGTTATACAGGCTGAAAAAAACACCTTATAAAACCTGAAAATCTTTAGATGCAACAGTTTCACGCTGCAT
Source organism: Psittacus erithacus (assembly GCA_009867235.2). NCBI lineage: Eukaryota > Metazoa > Chordata > Aves > Psittaciformes > Psittacidae > Psittacus > Psittacus erithacus. The sequence continues at coordinate 34,200 of WYDI02038763.1, read as the reverse complement.
TTGCCCAGGAATACAAGGAGAAGTCAGCCAGCTGCTACGGAAGTGCTAAAATTCTGAAGCCCTGCTATATTCAATTACATTCTCTGCATTTAAGAAAACCTTATTTAGATGGGAAATCTTTAATAAACTAATATAAAAATACTGTGGTGATATTGTCTTCACAGGGTTTGGTCATGAAAACAAGCCTGGACTAGTTCTGCAGTCTTGCTTCAACTTTTGTAAAATGTTAGTCAAAATGTGATGCTGCAGGTATGGGGTCATCTGGGATCACACTCGCTGGCATACGAATCTGTTCTGAGGCAACTGACAGTGCTAAAGTTCTCTTCATTAAACACTTACATTTGCCAATAGTCCATAAAATTTAACAATTTTAGCTTTTATAAAGAAGAACTAACTACATATGATAAGACAGTCAATGTCTATTGCATCTGCACTCGAAATAATTGCATTTATTCAAAGGAAAGCAATTTTTAAGGCAGAAACAATAATTAACATTTTGTTACCTTTTTTCGTTTTGGTCTCTGGCTCTTTTATAAAGTTTCCATTTTTCTTTAGGAAACAGAAATGCATCTGGATGATTAAATTATTAAAATTAGATCCCAGCAGAATTCACCAGAATCTGTATCCTTATTTAAAAGCTGCTTTTTAGAGGCACGGAAATCCAGTGAATTTATCTTCATTACAGAGGCCAACAGTGGATTTTTCAGAGAACTAATCACTTCATAGCCAACACTTGGCAGCTGAAGAACTGTGAAAAATTCAAGATCCTGACAGAAGGCCAGCAGAATAGGCTGGTGTAGACAGAAAAGTAATTTCTGGGATTTACTGAAAATCTCAAGGTATGCCAGTTTATGCAGCAGTTAACCATTCATAACAGTTAATGTTCCTGCCACTAAACAAGAAGATAGTGCCTGTAATGAATATACAGATTAAAAAAAAAAATCCAAACAACAAACAATCCATTACTGAAATTTTATCACCATCTATAGCAAAATTGCCACTGATCTGCCATATTTCACTGGTCATTTGCAAGGAACAATCCAGAGCTCATCTGAGAGCACTATAAATGATATGAAAAAAAAAGAGGCAAACTGCTGAATATCATGGAAGGTAAAAACCAGAAAATATCTTAAAAGGCAGCAGAACAACAAAGAAGAATGAAAGCATGAAGAAACATTAGAGATACCAGGAAACAGACAAAAAAGAAAAAATGAGTTGATCGGCACTGATGGCATACAGTCTTGATCAAAGTGGGAAATAACATCACATGCTGCGGTTCCACAGCAGTTACAGAAAGACAATTTGGTCTAACAGTCAACAACAAACTGAAATCTTTTCAGGCACAAAAGAAAGCAGAAACTCAGTTTTGGCCACATATTCAGAACTCTGAGCAAGGAGATGATCATCATGCTTCTAGATATCAGCGACTACAGCAAAAGCTAAGGGACTGAAGCTGCCAGTTTTCACTTCTTCTACTAGTGTCATGAGGTGTTCATACCCCCAGTTAGGTGATAAGCCATTGTCAGACTATAATGAAGTCCCACATCCAAAGCCAGGACTGTCAATTGGAGGCCATCCTGGTGAGCAACCCTAGCAGGTGCAAAAAATGCTCCCTGTGAATGGAGCTCCAAATGCCTGGACCAAAAGCTGAACCTCAACTGTATGCCCATGATGTCTCACACTCTCCTACCACCCAACTAGAAGAACCCGCTGCCAGATCCAACCTTCTCCTCCACTTCTTACTTCTGATCAACCTCACATCTTTAGCCAAAGCTTGCATTGTATGGGGTTCATGTTTACATGTCTGCAAGAGATCCAATTGGTCTGGGCAGTAACATCCAATGAACCATGAAAAATTTCACACATTTCAAAATATGAATGATCAGGAAATAATGTCTGGTGTCTGCCCTGGCCAATTCAGTTTACTTGCATAAATGAAACTTGATACAGGTATTGAGGATCATCTAAGGCTCTCCTACAGTTTGCTAGCAGACAGGAAAACTGACTTTATGGGAAATTTTCACAGCCAAGTAAGTTCAAAATTCAGTGCAGATGAAGCAATGACCTTTAAAACCAACTGAAAGCAGAAACCAGATTTCTGAAGACTGCAAAGAAAAGACAGGTCAGAAATACAAAATACAAACACACACACACAAAAAGTTTCTGAATATGAATAAGTAATATTTTGCAGTCACGCTTAAAGTGCCAAGTCTCAGACTGAATAGTATGCAGAAATGTATTTGCAGTGAGGGAATCCCCCAGCCACTCCCCTTCAATTTCTTGACTATAAAACTGAGAGTAAACAGTCCCATTTACATGATTCTCACTGATAATTTGAACACTAGACTTGAAGAGGATAGAAGCTGTTTAGTATCAACATAAATATTTATTGTATTAAAGAATACTTGCCAAGAAATAAATATTGTTTCTATGCCACCTGAGAAAGAATAAATGACATGTTCAAAATCCCATGTCAGATGTTGGGCAACCTCTCTGGGATGCATGCTCCTAATCCCACAGTCACTTCCCGCATATGTGTACATAAAAGATATCATGATCTGATCACTGAAGATTCAAGTCAGTTTCCGCTGTCTTCTGAAATCTTGTGAAATACTGTTCTTTGGGTTTACATGGGGTATTATACCTGGCTAACAACTGTAAAACAACTTTCACTCTGGAACAGTGAAAGGAGTTCCATCCATTGCCTTCTGTAATTGCACATTCAGTGTCTGTTCTTCAGGAAGCACAAGAGTAATAAACCCATTTCTACAGAAAAACAGGTAATTGCCATACATCTCAACATGTCAGTCAATAATTTCTATGAACGTATACTGAAAAACAGCAGGTAAGCTGAAAAAGTATGCAGGAACTTCCTTCCTAAATCACTTGAATTTTCAAATCAGTATTGAGACAAAAAGGAAGAACTACTTCAACAACTTCGGATTTCCTTCTTTTTCTCTTTCCTCCTCTCATGCCTTGTCAATAAGAATAATGAAAGGTAAACACCCAGCTGGTTACACATTCAATATCAATCTGGCTTTCCCCTGGGAACGAAACATGCCACATTCTGTGTAATGTAATAACACAAAGTAAGGGAGAAAGAACAAGAAACCCCAACATAAGGATGATATTCTTTCACTCAGTCAGAGACATTTTTAGATTTTTTTCCACTACGTAATGATAAACACTTTCAACCTCAGTTGAAAATGTGAAGAATGGATTTCCTTATATTTTAAGTACTCCTTGTTCAAAGCCAAGAAAATTATATTAACTACTAGTAACAAATGTTCACTCAGTCAAGCTCTGTTTACAATAACATTACCTCTAGCAGCCAGTATTATAGAGCAAACAAACAACAAAATGTCATGCCTGATTCTTATGGAAATAAATGTATGAAATGGAGGTCTGCGATGTAATCCATTTATCTAGTGTGGAATATGCTGTAATGGTTTGTTACAAAGCTTCAGATAGACCCCAAGCAAACATTTACTGCCCGCGTTACAGAAAGGAGAGGCATTCTCAGGCTTTTACTGCAGGATGCACTATTTCTCCCAGCCATTCAAAGCTCATTAGCTGTCACAGCAGAGGCAAACAGCAACTGTGACATGAGCTGCTAAAAATACCTCTTATTGGCATCTGTTCTGTGGTATTTTGTGTTCATTGGAACCTTCAGTGGGTGTGTGAAATTTTCCAGCTGCTTATAATATATAGGACTGAGCCTTAAAAGACTAAGTTACAGATCTTGTATTATAAAGAAGGGAAGGTTTAGAAGAGGTACAAATCTACATGCTAGAACACTGTACACTGTTTTACACCATGTAGAAACTTTCTTGCAAATAACACTCCTGTTGCAAATTATGGTAAAAATCTATCCAAAAGCCGACTGATTCTACTATTTCCAAAAGTTTGCTAGACATATACAGTGTTTTTACCCCGCCAGTGTCTGCTTGATTTCTTCCCAGTATATAGCAGATTGGAAGTGACTTCTTATTTTTGCTTGTAAGAAAGAGAAGCTTTATTTTATTTTAGAATACTGTATGTAATAGCTTTACCTACATTTTTTTTTACCAGTAAAGCAAATAAAAAGCTGAGAAAGACAAGCAGCTCTTTTAGGTTTATTTTGCAAGTTTAGTCAACAGACTGGAGAAATCAAAAATCAGTAAGGCGGAGAGGCAGAAGCTACCAAGCAGGACACTGAGCCAAGACCACCTACTGTATGGGGGCCCAGCATGCTGTGGTGTGGAGAAAGGCTGCCCTGTGCTGCTGCTCACTTTTGCCACCAGCCCACTTCAGCACATTAACTGCCCTAAAAGCAGGCAAAAGAACTGCAAGGCTCATTCAATGGCAAGGTGGTTATATTGCATTCTGTAACTCATATCCAAATATGAAAAAGTTTTCCACCTTGCTGCTTTCCCTTGTGGGACATGTTTGAAATAAAGACATGTAAAAGAGGGGTTGTTCAATGTTTCTTTATGATTTCTCATAGAAAAAAAAAAAAAAAAAGCCAGTTAAAGGAATCCAGAAGCTAACTTGCAATAACAATTTAATGAAATGCTGTGGGTCTTGTCAGCTATCTGAGCTGATATTTGCAGTAGATGTAACAACTGTCTGTGGCAGGTGGTTGGCCAAAAACAATACAAAGCACGAGGAACACAGAACTACTTGCACTCAATTAAGGAAGTGTCATATTATCTGGCATTAGTTATACTAAACAATAATAGAGTTGAAGAAGTCTAAATGATCTCAGATGGCAGAAAGGGAAAGAGCTCCACCACAATCTGTATTCACTGAAAGAAGCCTCAGTGACTTAGGGAAAATCCACCCACATTATAACCCCTTTCCAACAATTTAATGTGCATTCTGAAATGACTATACAATACAGCTGAGATAAGCAGAAAGCCTTCTGATTAAAAATTACTGTCAAAGATATTGGTTCCCTGTGTCTCCACAGGGAAATTGAATAAGACTTTACTTCCATCAGCAGATCTGGTGAGAAGAGCATTAATCATATCACTTTATGGTCTACTTTGGCATTACTAAGCAATCATTTTTTGTCTAAGTTGTAAGGCAAGACACCATTTCTTGTGAGATGAATAATGAGGAATTACCACTTAGACAACGGCAGAGGGCAAGGTCATTCACTGTGGTGTTGATCTGAGCTTGGTGGCACTCAATATACTTTCATGATTAATTTCCAGCTACAGGGGTTAGTAAATTCACATCGTCAGAGATACAAGTTGGGTAAAAAAGCAACAAGCATAGCTATTTATATGAGTAACAGATGTCTCTTTGAGATTGCTTGCATCGCTCATAAGGGTTTTCCATTTCAAGGAGATAATGAGTAAGCAGATAAACTGTAATATGCATAATGATAATGATTATTAACTTATTTATCTCTCATAGACCCACACTGACAATTCCAGTCTATGGCTAAGCACACTTAAATCAGCTCCTCCCAACAAAAATGTTTACTGCAAAGTAATAGTGTCTTTGTAAGCATCTTAGAGCAATGAAGATAAAACTTACTGAGACAGCAAGAGGATGAACTGAACCAACAAAATCACCCATTTCTGTGATCTGTAAAAGCACATCAGTGACTCTCAGAAACTTGGATAGCATAAAATATATTAAGAGTTAATAACTCTGGCAACTATAGGAACTTTAAATGGCAATTACACAATGTTCAGAACTCAACCAGACTGACTCCATAGTAGACGGTTCTGAAAAGGGAGTTACATCATAAAAACCAGAATCTGGCTTTCCTCTTTTGAAATATGCAGCATTAGATGGCAATAAAGGCTATTTGATTCCAACAGAGTGGAATCAAATGTAGCAGATGCAGCAAGCAAATGGAGTGGGAGAAGAGAATGTGGCACCACAGCTTTTATCGCCAGCCTACCTCTGGACCCCAGAGCTATGAAGAACATTGCTTGTCAGCTCTGAGGAGTGCAGTGTGGCATTTGTGCCTGCCTTCCCATGACCAACTGTCCGCTCGGTAACAGTGCTGCCGAGTTAAAAGCGTGCTACAGGTTGCCAGTTCTGCAACCCGAACCTCTTCTCACTGCTATTGCCAGGAGGCAATCCTGCTGCTTAGAGGGAGGGCAGTGGCACTTTGGATATCTGCTGCTGGACAGCTGTACAACACTTGATCCTGGCAGTGCCCACTCCTGTGGCCAAAAGAAGTGAGAGCTTGTGGCCTGAGATAAAGATGCTGAGCATGCCTGGGCAGTCATCCTTGTGGGAGTTTCAGTCCCCTGCATGAAGTCATCCTCATAGACAGGGAATATGGATGGGAAGTAGATCTGACTACGGAAACGGGTTAGGCCAGAGCTCTACATAAAGTGTCAGTGGACCCACAAGTTCCAGGATGGCAAATTGTTACCTCAGTGCCAGGATGCACAGAGCAATATGATTTACAAATACAAGGGCTAAAGAAGATAGAATATTATCTTGGACATGCTAAAATATATTTCATAAAATAAGGGTAAATGTAAACTCAAAATCATCCATCTGATATTAAAACATTAATGTGGAATGATAACCTAATACTTGTCCAGTCGATAGGTTTCCACCTCGAAATATACACTGGGAAGCTATTGTGTAGACATACAAAACTGTAAGGCTTAGCATCATTGCAACTACTTTAATACTTGCTTAAAGAGAATCCAGCTCTAGAAGTCAAGACAATAATACCATAATGAAACCTAAAAAGACATAAAACCAAGAATAAGACTAATCTTTGGTAACGCATGTGAACAGCACAGACAGAATTTTTACTCTTTACATATCACAGGTTTTTCATTAAATTCTATCTTTTTACCAGTTTTCTGAATTATGCTCTTGAATGTTTTAACTCCATGTTCTGATCATGCAAAATGGAATCCTGAGCTCCATAGATGGGAACTGTAAATCCAAAAGAGATAAAAACAGAGGGAACACTTAATTTTTCATCTCCCACTTTAAAGCGAACAGCTGTGTGAATACCAGTACAAAATGTATGACAGGAGAACACCTTGTAAAGGCTCTTCTCTGTCTCTCAGATGTGCTGCAAATGAAGGATAGCTTATATCCGATGCACTGTGATCTTTTCGTGCAGAACATCCATGCCATAGTATATTTTGTTATTAAAAAAATAATAATTAAAAAAATTCTAAATGAATATAGCCTGCCCTTGACTTCCTATGTGAGGAAATACATTCTGCTGTCCAGGGCTGGGCATCTCAGAGTGCCAGGAACATACAACTCCTTTGCTGTTTAAAAATCAAGGCACTTACTTATGAATTGCCCTTTAAGTGAACAGAGTTGATGGGAATGTGATAGCATTTTGCCAGAAGAATGTTTTGCCAGTGGCTAGAACTGCTGTGGGCAGCACAGTGTCACTTCAATGAACTCCAGCTTACCAGGGCATGTGTGAATGATTTCTTTATGTGAGGCTCTCACAGCCAACACGCATCTGAAGGAAACACTGTTTTGAGAAATTCTAGTCTCAGACTCCTCCTTGCTCCCTTGGTCTATAAAAATAAAGAGTTAGCTTAAAAATGTACTAGAGAAATAAAACTGCATCCAAATAAAATTTATTCACTCCCAGGCAACTGTGTTTCTATTTCTAGCTTACTGGCAGAAGACGAATTTGCAACTTAAGGGCAGAATTTTACAAGTGGGAATATAGCAAAAGAGGTACCTTTATACAGTATGGATTTCTCTCCTCTGGAATGAGATCTTGCAGACTCCTCTATTTTGCATAGCTGAACCTCATTAATATTTACTTCACAGCTAGGCATTATTATATTTCTAAAATTCTGTTGCTTCTACAACTGTGCATTTCAAAAACTGACTGCACAGCCCAGATACTTTTCTTCAAGAAGCACATTCATTTTACCTGCTCAGAGTGGCAGCCTAGAATATCTGATAGGCGTGTAAAACTATAATTTAAATTTCTTGGTGGAGGGACAAAAGTTTCTTCTTTATCAAATCCCAATAACATTAGCACAAATATTCTATTTTTTTTATTACTCTCTGATATTTGAGTTGCTTAAACAGAGCTAATAAGGCCTAAAAAGGTTAATAAATATGCACGCATATGTGTGTAAATACAATAATAAATAATCATTAAGCACCACTTATGAAAACACAGGAGACAAACAATAACAATTTAATGTCTCTCAAGATGAAACGAAAAAGCTCTTCATCTGCAAGTGAAGAGCATTCAGAGTAATCTCCTTAAATAAACTTTTAGGAAACAAGGAGAAAGTGATGCTGTTTATTCTAAAGCCACAACACGGAACATAAAAACCAAAGAAACACAATTTTTTTTTCTTTAAATTGTTTTTTTCATAAAAGTGAAGAAGGCACTGCTGCTTCTTTGAAGATGAGACACATTTTAGCGAAATTTACATTAAAATCCCTCAACTAATAGTGATATAACATTCATGACGTTCTAATACATTAACATTCAGATATTTAAAAGTGGCAGTATAAATACAGCCTTTTCCACTAAATTGGTCTAAAGAAATTTCAGTTCAGTGGCATATGCAGTGTAGCACTAAAGCACATTGAAAATATTTTTTATTACTATTATTTCTTAGAGTGGAATTGTGAATTCATTGCAGTGGATCTGGGGAGCAGGTCACAGCAAAATAAAGGCCCTGTCTGCATAGTCAAATACACATTTTGGTCTAATCATGCTGCAGTGTATGCAAACCCCCTATCAGTTTTGAGGCTCAGGCTTTAGGAGATCCTAAGGAATGCATGTTTGGGTCTAATAGCATAACCAAGCACTAGCACAATTAGAAGGTACAGAGATAACTTGGCAGAAAAGCTAATGGGATTTCCCACATGTAGAAAAGAAAGTAGTCAGTTAGTAAAAGATTTTAACTACTATTATTTGGTTTGTTTTCTTTCATGTGATCTTGAGAAACAGTTTGCCACAGGAGTAATGAAATGCTACCAATACATATTCACATACTTACAGCTCATGAATTACTACTTGCTTTAGGAAAATCATCCTATGACACAACAGGGATTTTAAAACTACTTTATGCTTTGTATTTTTTCTAAAGTCATTATGCCACAATATGAGCAAATCAGTAAAAGAATCTTGCTTCTTTTAGTCTTTGGTTGCTAAATTTATAGAAGCAATTCCACTGGTGTAGCTAAACTGAAGATAAATAATTCAAACTGTTACTCACTGAAAGAACAAATGAGATACCTTTTTGTGGAGATTTAGTTAAATAATATACTATTTCAGATAATGATCTGGTTTAGATTTATTAATATAAAGCAGATATTAGTATCTACTAATAATTTGCTTTCCTTAGTGGCAGTTGCATATCGTAGTTGTTTTATTTCTCATTTAAACTCCTATATAATTTAACAATAAAAGTATTGAGTTCATATTAAAATCTAGATTAATTTTGTCGCTCTTAATTATCTTCTTGACACTATGACAGGCTTTCTAGCAGTTTGTTTTTTTTTTTCTGAGTAGTTTCAAAAGAAAAAAAGAGAATCCAAAAGAAGTAAAAATCCAGAAACAAACCAGCTAACTTAGCACAAATGATGACCTAAGGGAACTCTCCAAGTTCCCTGGACTGTTAAGTTATGAGTAATTTCTTATTATGACGAAAGGGAAAATGGTCTTTTCCGCAACTATGAACAAGAAAACCACAGGAAATATAGGCAACAGTGTTTCCATCTGCAGCCCTCTTACCTTTCACTGTTCTGATTGTATTAAACATGCACATCCTAAGCAGAAACCATCAGTAAGGCACAGCAGGTGACATGGCTTCTGAAAGAGAGGAGGCTGGACTGGGAATCTGGGACTTTTTGCTCTAACTTTAACTAGTACGATGCTGCGATGAGATCAAAAGTAGACCATCTCAAATATAAATAATGAGGATAATGTTACCTATTTCCTGGGCCTGCTGTGAGGATTAATACTCAGGCAGTACTTTAAAAATGCTGTACAAGCATTACATATTAACAGATAAAGAGAACACTTTGGAAGAACAAAAGAATAGGAGTTCCCAAGAATGGAGTAAAATAGGAAGTACAGGAGTAGAATAGTAGTAGAATAGTAGAACAGAAGAATGGGAGTTCCTCCTAGAGGACCGTTACTAGAGTAAATTAAAAAATAACTGTTAAAAAATAACTGGTTTATGCTTGGCAAGCACCATCTAGAACAAAAACAATCACTTCTTTAGTAAAGACAGAAAGACGTTGTGTCAAAGGCTTAAGGAACAGTGCATCACATATCTGAATATGTGTGCAAACCCTCACAGGGATCACAATGATTGACTGAAGAGCTACTTCTTTTGTTAAATCAAAATGTGCTTCAGACCCTTTGGAAGGGAAAAAAACCTGTTGCAAGTAAAGAGCTGAAGCCTCCTGTAATGCTGCAGGACACATTTCCTTGGGATCAGGCCATTCTGGGGCTGTTACATCCAGAAAGCACTTGTTAAGTACATAACAGTTTATTCTTCATATTTATAGTTAAACCATCACTCCTTGAAAAAAATACTGACACACATTTTCAACTGAAGTATCAGAAGAACAGAAAAAAGATAGCTGTACTAGGGATGACCAGATAGACAACTACTTCTAGCAGTTTTATAAACCTGAGTGCTACCTAATAGGTTTAAAATGCTTGCAAAAATTGACAGACTGCCTAAAAATACAAAGAACTGTTGCTAGCATAATTCATCAAACTATGAATATGTATGAACTCCTATTCCACTTAGGTGTATGAAACAAAAGTTTAAGGAGTCAGATTAAAAAAACATGTATCTGCTACATATTAAACCACCTTGAATAAAAACAATAATTAGGAAATAAAAGTTCAGTCTAAGGGCACACAATATCAAGAAAGCAAAGAAAACATTGGACTTTTTTTTTTTTAATCTTAAGTAATAAAGAGCGTCACTATTCTGCTGTAGTAAATGCTATTCTGTCATTAATATCAAGTCAGCTATGTACTTTAATTGACTTTTGATTAGATATGCATTTTATGAGTCAGTGCAGATCTTAAAAATCTATTATAAAATGCTGCAGTCAGGAGAACAATAGTTAATACAAAGCAGTTGACTACTTCTACTGATTGAGCTTGATTAGCGTGGATGGCAGCCACACATGCACAGGAAGAAAATAAAACCCTGCAAAAGAACTCAGGGCTCCGTAAGTCAAGGTGCTGGCGTAGGAGCCCTGGTTATGTTTTTTCCCTCAACACGTTTCAGAAAAGGAAAAAAAGAAGCCAAACAAAGCTTTAATAACAACATTTCTTATTTCCCTCTACATTTTTCAAGAACTGTTGCTTTGGTTTTCCTGCCTTGGTTGGCTCCAGTAGAATGACTGGCATAATCAGAAAGTGCTTTTTAGAGATACTTAATGAGCTTAACTCTACATGTGTTTTCTCTTTTATGTAAGATCCTCAACACATTTACAATGGACTTCTCTGTCAGAAGAGTAAATTCTGTAGTTGGAAACCTAGAGCTGTCAGTGAGGAACAGCCACAGGCTCACCATGAAGGTCACTGCCAGCAACAGGCAGAGCTTCCGTTTGCCAAGGGTTGACTCAAACACTTCTAAAGACCACTAGATACCCAGGTGGGACAGTAAGGACCAACTCCTCTGCTCTGAACTTCCAGCTCCTGGAATTAACTGTTTTATTTAGAGGGGTTGTTAGTCTCTACTTCAAATGCTACTTATCTGAAAATTATTTCTCCCCCGTAAATATACACTGTCAGAAGAGCTTGCTGTCTTTGTTCTCCACTTGCCTCTCTTTACTTTCTAAAGAATGACAATTAAGTCACGTTCAGGCACATTACGAAAAGCATGTAGTTTACTTGCATACCACTCTCTGAAACAGGGATATATGAATGTAGATGATAAAAATAACTTACATCTAATGATATCAGCAATAACCTGTACAAGTGAGCCACAGGAGACTGGCAGCAAATGAGGAAAGCTTTGCTGTCATCATGCTGGCCAAGCACTGTAGGAATAAACAACAGCATGCTTCTGCTACTTGCATTCCAGTTTCACAAGATGAAGTGTGACCTAGAGCTATCATCAGGTTTGAAGCACTGTAAGCCCGTGTGTACATTATTTTCCTGTCAGGTTAATTTAAGCACTGAACCATGTTTATTGTGAGATATTAAGCACAGAAAACATGAACAGTAGAAAATAACAACCACTTGCAGTTAGGCCAAATGCATAGCAACTAAGAGTTCAGTTCAACTGCCTAAACATGGGCATTCAATGCCATTAGAGATGTACTGCGACATCTGCACAGGGCTGGCAGCTGACAGACAATCAGCAGGAGACCTGCATCCTCCAAAGGACACAGCTGGCGGCCTACAGAAGACCTGAGTGCATCTCAAACAGCACCATATGCCTACGGATAGGCACTGAAATGAACCCTAAAAAGATACCGTAGAAGTTTTTTATTGGGCTCTCTGTTTAGAGAGGTATGCCTCCATTTAACTGTATGCCCACACTTGATTTGCCTGTTTGTATTCTCTATAAGTTATCCAAAGAATGAGAGTGGACACATTAAATAACATTGGATAACATTAAATCAGGCCCTTGCAAGTACATACTAACATTTGATAAGAACAGGCAGATGATGTACTCACAATAAATTGTCAATTATTCAAGCAGAACTTGCAAAGAAAGGTCTCACTTTGACAGTTTTTTGGGTAATTGACAAAATATCAAAGTACCACATCCATAGCAGCATGCTGCTCCCTACCTTAGCCCCAAAAAATACCACAGAAAGTTTTGCCTGTCAGTGTTTTTTAATTTAACTATGTCTTTTTATTCTGCCAAGTTTCAATAATGAGCAAATTTTCTTTCTTTAATTCTGTTTGTAAACCTTGAAATCTTGATTTCCCAAGACTGCAATAGTCAATTTAAGTTTGTTGTCATGGAGATCACAGTGTGATCTTCTAGTTTCTTTCCGCTTGAAACAGATAATCAAGCAATATCCATGGTTATCAAAGGGTGACTACAAGAAACACAGTTTATTCTGAAACTGCTATGTAAATACAAGATATTAAGACTTAAAAAAAGACTTCTAAATGGCTTACAGTTCTTACAGTTCATTTACTTAAATTAAACTTGAACGAGTTCTCTTTCTTTCTCCAATCTTTCCACACTGGTGTCATGTAAACATATTTTTCTTTGTAAATGAAGGCATTCATGGTGGAAAGGCTAAAGATTTTCTAAGTATACAGCTATTAGTAATTAAATATGATCTTGGGCATTTCCTTTTGGCAGTTTGTCAGGACACAACAAGTTGGACTTGATTTTCCCCAATGAAGAAAACATTCAAAGATTATGACATAGTCTCTCACATCAGCCAAATGAATGTAAAACCTGTTCCAGAAAAAAAAATTTAAATTTAATTTCATTTTAATTGCAATGACCATATTTTGATAGTTTTCAGACAGGGCTCTAAGCAAACAGGGAGTACCCCAGCAAAGGAATGGGGTCTTGTTGCCTTCTCTTTCCAAGGAACAGCTTTTTTGCTGCTAGCTTATTCTGTTTCTGTAGTCATTTCTTTGGGGATGTCGATCTAAAGCTTTCTCTTGTCATCCATCTTTTATGATGGAGGAGATCTCTGTTCTTTAATCTTTTTTCATATACCCACTGTCCAGGACACAATTTAGCCCCATATGGCAGGACTGTGTCTAGCCAGAAGTTGGTCACTGCCTTTCCCCAAGTAAATGCTTCTGCTCATCAGTGTCATTTCCGTTCTCTTTTATCAGCCAGATTCTCCCGTGCTGCAATACCTTTGATGGATTATGTTTCTGAAAACTGAGAATGGGAGACTGAAGGAAAGTGTATTTACCAGAGTACGATACCACAAATAAACTGCTCTATAAATTGAGATAATATAAATATATAAATGAGATGATAACACAGATTGATATAAATTATATAAACGAGACAATATGGCAGAGCAGCCAAGTGAAAACATCGCAGTTTTCCTTGAGAAGGTTTCAGAAACTTTTGTTTTTTTGATGGAAACCCAAAACCTTTCACGAAAGGTCAGCACCTTCTGAAAAAGGAACAAAACCAGACCCCCAAAACAACTTCAAAACTTTTAGTAAAAAATATATTTTTTTAATGTCCAAATGAAGTTTCAGTAGAAAGCGTAGCATTCACTTCAGTTAGTTTTCATCTATCTTAAGGTTTGCTATATTGTCTAACATTATCCAGGCTCCCTGGAAATACCTGGGCACAGATACCCTCCTTGTGTTGATTCCTCCAAAAGCATATGTGGAAGATAGATACTATCTAACATAAGAGTGAATGGAAGCTGCATTAGACTGATACAAGCTTTCCCCTCACCACCCTTTGTTCTTCCCTCCACGCAGCAGCTCATCTTCCCCATAGTCACACAGGTATCTACAGTGGTTTCTGCTGCTAGGCTGTGATACACAGTGAGGAAGTTAACAGTCTGCATGAAAAAAGTGTCTCAGTGTTTTTTCTCCTGAAGATTTATCAGTTCCCCTATTGTCTGCACACATCAAAGCCACTGGATGAACCGGCAACTATTCTTTTTATCACGGTCCAGGAGGGAGCCCAACTCAGAGCTGAAGCTAAGCAAAATACACGTTATCTGAAATGTTACAAGATTCAGAACTGTAAGTAAATTTCCTGAAGCTGTACAAAACTATTTTAAGATCTTTAACATGGTACAATGACCCAACAACTCTTTTTTTATTCATTTGTGATTATGATGTATTCCAATATAATGTCACAGCAATCAAAAAATAAATACTAAGGTAGATATACTCTCCAGTTTCCTCTCTTTTTGAAAAAATAATGCTGGTAATTTAAGTGAAACATTTCAGACATCCCTCCTCAACTGGTTATGACACAACTCAAGTTCAGCATGGTTTCAATTGCCCCATGCATGGCTTTTTCTGCGGTGTGAAGAGGATGGAGTAAAGCCTCTCAGAACTATTGCTGTAATTATTTCCTTAGATCTCTGGCCACATTCCCATTTCAATCAAATCAGCAGCTGCTCTTCTACATTTTTCTACCTCTATAAACTCTATAAAAGCTGCTGAGTTGTCTTGCTTCCAGTTCCTTATGCCAGTAAAAAATGCAGAAAGACAGGGGGAGAGGCAAACAAACAGGAAAGAGTGAAGGGATGTCCTCTTGCAGGTACTGTCCGAGTATTTAAAGAATGAGGATAAAACATTAAACTGTCAGTACAGACATGATCACGGTTTTGTACAACTTCCAAAAGATGACAGCAACTCTTGACTATGATGTCTCTTGAGTATCTTAGATTCTGATCCTCAAGCACTACTGAACAGATTAACAATGAGAATACAAATCTGAGCAAGTACTGGCTCTTATTCTCTTCGGCATATATTGCAGACTTCTGTTGACTGCAGACATTAGGCTGACTGGAACTTATGATGAGAATATTTCATATAAAGCTGACTAGGTTTACTTCTGGTTCATCATCTGACTTCCAATTTCTGACTTATTCCTTTGCACGTGATTCCACCAACTACAGATTTGTCAGACTGTGTTCTTCAGACACTCATTATTTCCTAGAAGAGCTGATGACCTCACTCACTACATTATCAGTGCACTGTTGACAAATCTGAGTCTCATTATGCTTAATTGGCAAATGTTCTCTAAGCAAACCGCAACTCACAGGGCCAAATTATCTGCTCTTGAATGCTAATGGCTCATTTGGAGCTAAAGCATGAGAAAATGTAACCCTGAATTGCCTTTTAACTTTAAGGTTATTGCTTGAAAGAGAAGTTAGGTGCTTGAGGTACTGGAATACATGAAAATTGTCTTTTAATTACTGATTGCAACAATTATTATCGATAGTGATTAAGGATATCAAACATTTTCCATAAGAAGGTGTCTTGTTTTAATTTTGAGAGAGCTGCAAGGAGATATTTCTGTTTTAATTAGATTTACATTAGACCTTAGCCATGTGAACTGAAACCACATAGCCTAGGAAAAATAACATTACTTTGCTCTTGTAAAAAATACTAAACACTCTTAAAATCCTAAAGGCCTGTAATATACTAATTTTCTGAAGAAGGCCATGGCACATGAAAGAAATAGGGCATCCAGAAAGAGGGATACATTGTGTTCAGTTACAATAGAGACAATCTATCCAGCACTTATCCATTCTCATTAATGAAACTAATCTAAATTCATTATAATAGAGACAATCTATTCAGCATTTATCTTATATTCATGAATGAAACCCATCTAAATTTAAGCATATTTAAATTAAGGTACTTTGGTCCAAAAGCGTACTCCGAGTTCACAGTATACTGCATTCTTTGAAGTAATGTCCCCTTGATGGCCTTAACTCCCATATGTCAGTCAGCACATAAATCTATACCTTAACTTGGGCTATCCTTCTCTGCCATGTAAACATTATTGCACTGTACTGCTTTGTGGAGGACCCCTGAACAAATGCAGACAACAGATTATGTGTTACTGTTCATATTTGCATTAATCTCCTTAGGATAAGGACTTCTGAGAAACACTTGAAAATTGTAAACTATTGAAAGAGAATATGACAAGAGCATGTGTGGGAGAACAAAGAAAAATAGGTTCTTGAACCCATAATTGTGACTCCCACACTGTTTGTTTCAACTGTCTGCAGTGATAGTGTTTATAATGCCTCATCCCTGCAAGGCCAACACATCCTCAGTGTGGTTACAAATTCTATTGCTACAAAATAGCACACATTTGAGAGAATCTGGCAGGGCTCACAGATTCAGAAATCAAGCAGTGTATTCAGGGGGAGGTGTGGTGGCAAAAGCAGCAAAATGTTCATTTATGTTAACACAGTCCCTTAAAATCCTACAGTAAAGCGTATTGACAGCCTAATTGTCAGTGTACTTGTAGAAAATGCAAACATGAACGCAGAAGTGCGCAATTCATGTTGCACCCTAATGCACAATAGAAATTTGTACCTATTCATGCATGTATTGCTAAAGCAGACTTAGAGGGTATTTCCTTTAGTTTTCGTCTAGATGATGAACCAACAGAATCAAGCAGTCATTCTCATCTGACTAGTCTCATGATCTGACTTCCATGAAAGTGTTACTGGAATTATTCAAATTCCTTACAATGGCAGATAGGACTCACACTCCAAGTTTTGGATCTACCAAATTACAAATCTAGATAAAATGTATGTAATCTCTCAAAAATCTTTCAGCAACAAACCAAGATAACTATCATTGTGTCAGTATGTGTACAGTAACTACCAATTAGGAAACTAGCAGTGCAAGGATAGTAGTTTAATATATCCAACCAATACAATCTTCAAAAACAGTACATTACTTGACAAAATGGAAGTGGCTCCCCCAGTTATGATTTTCATTTGCAGCATGTATTTATGATTAATTTACTACTTGTACTTTAAACTATTTTCCCTTTCCTAAGAAATGAAAATTTTGTTAGTCTCAGTAGTGTATCTATCTTGAGAGAGCCATGTATTACTGCATGCTACATACATTCCTTTAATTTTAAAATGGCCTTCAGAGATGCTCTGGACTAAATTCATATCTTCAATAACTAACTTAATACACCAGTAGTTTATTACCTTTTCAGAAAAACAAATAAAACTCCTTTCTGGAGCAATAAATCCAACATGACATAAAAAAATATTGAAATAAATAATGCCAAAGTTGCGAATAAAAACAGGATCCAGTGTAGGATGGAGTATGGTTCAAGTCACAGTTTCATTAATTTATCTTGCACTTGCACTCCCCTGCTTAGCAACAGAGCATACCATTCACAGTGCTGTTTCATAACATTTCAGAGTTTCATAACTCTTCACAGGTACATGCAATGAGGGCCTCTGCTTTGCGCCGCTACTCATTTGAGGAGTACAAAGAAAGGGGCTCTTTTTCTCTCATGTTGATAACACGTTTCCCCAGTTATCCTACCAGATATACCTGCTAAATCACAGCTGTGTTGGCATGCACAAATGGCCAAACAATGTGTTGCAACAGCGAAACAGCTGGTATTGAGGACCCAGTATTTACACCATGGGAATCTGGGGCTTTAATTGCAGTCTGAATCAAGCTTGGTCCTGGGGACTGAATGCCAGCTGTTAGTGGCTGGAGTACACTAGGTGCAAATAGCTGGGACACATCTTTTCAGCTTCTTTCACTCCAGAGAAAACCATTTAAGCTGCCACAACACTGTCCATGGTACAAGCCAAACAACAGCCAGTGAGTAAAACCAGGACATTCACTTCAAAAGATATTAACTAAAATGTTAATGTAGATACATCCTGTGACACTCTGGGCTATGCTTTGGGCCTGTCAGAAGCAAAAGCAGGTAAGAAGGGTCATCCCAAAAGAGAACTGGCTACCAATGGCACCCGCAGGTCTTAGGTGAGCTGCTCCATGGTGCATCAGAAGATGGCCAAGAGTGAGGTCTAGCTCAGTGGCATGCAGCAGGACGGTCTCTGTGGTGTGGCAGACTGGGCAGGCAGACATCAGAAAGGCTTTCTATGTGTCTGCACTGCTGCTTTCCTGATCCCCTGTGTGAAGGTGAACAGAAGCATCCCCCCTGCTGTGGCAGACAGCCCTCCCAAGAGAAGCACTCTCAGCCACGTCAAACCCTTAAGCCTTAACTCTGCAGGCAGGGAAAGTGGTAGTGAGAAAGACAAAAAGTTATTTTCTCCTGCCTATGCTCACATTTGCTCTTCATAAATGTCATAGATCACCTCTCTGTAACACATGAGAGGTTAGAAATGCTTCCCTCTCCTCTGGTGCCAAAATCAAAGCTCCCGTCAGGAAGGCTGAGGGAATACATTCTTTGTGGGGCATGAATATTACACGCTGCAGCAGTATTGCTACCCTCACTACAGCCGCCCATAAGAGACAACCAAAACTAAAAAGATTTTAAACAGAAGGCTGAACATTGCTAGCGTCTTACCTCCATAACTGCAAAGGATCTATTTTTATCCATTTTCTTTTATGCAGTAATCAAGCTACTATGGAAATCAATTATTGAACCTGGATTGATTTTGCTCTGTCTACAGAATACACAGAAATATTAATATGCAACAGATGCAAATATACAGATATAGGCATTTAGCCTTTTCCATGGAAAAGGTTCCATGCCCACAATTAAACACTTCTGGGGACACTACTTATTAGGGATCCTCCTGCAACAATACTTCTGCAAAATTTATGCAGTGTTTTTTAAAAACTGCACATAGCAGAAGGAATGGTGAAGGAAGGAGAAGTGCCTTAAATTTTCAATGGAGGCATTTACCTTACAAGATTAAATGCAACTTAGCTTTAGTCCTCTACATGATGGAAGAGAGAAAGAGATCCTATACTGCATTCTGGACTCAAGTTATGGTGAAGAATGGATGAGCTCACACAGCAAATGCTGACAGCTAAGATACAAAGCTGAATAACTACCTCCCTGTTCTTCCAACCTCCCAATTAGAGCAGCTGTACTGCTGGGTTCAAGCTGCACACATTGGAAGTACTGCCCACTGGTGGCACTCACTCCTGTGCAAATTAACACTAAAATTTATTCAGCCTTTTCATCAACAATTCATAGTAAACATCAATTATGCATATACTGTACAAAAACATTAAAAAATAGCCAGAAAAAAAAGAGCAATATTTTCACAGTAAGGCACCTGAACTGGGCTCAAGGTTTTTGCTCCATGTCTCACAGCTGGGAAAGAAGTACATTAAGATTGTAACCGAAATGTGTAATTCAAAAGTCTTGAAAGTGTTTCCTGACAGAAGTCGAAAACATAAGAAACATATGAGTGAGAAGATCTATTCTGAACCAAGCAGAGAATTGAAAGAGATGAGAACATGGAGTAGGTATGTGGAATTTGTTTATATTGAAGATTAAAAGATTCTGAAGTCTGTAACCTACGTGATGCGAGGGACCTTGTGGTACCACTTCAGAAATACTTGGTCTGAACTCAGGCTCAAACACAAGTGGAATGACAAAGACCATTTACAAGGGATGAGAAAAGGAGCTCCACGTTCAATAATTTAAAAATGAGCCAAAACCCGAATTAATATTTGGCTTGTTTTCCAAATTTTTTTTTTTTTTTTTCTGAAGAACAGAGGTGAAAGATAACATGACTAATAAGAAATGATAAATATATTCAGAAACTACCACATCTGTCACGGAAGCAATTGCAAAGCTTGACATGCTCATTGTGGTAGAGCTAGTAACTTTTGGAAAACTTACAAAATACAGACAGAAGTGACACCTGAAATGAATACATGGTTGCATAAAGACACTTAATAATGACAGTCATGTCAAGGGAATGGTGGAATTTTACCTTTCTTTGTAAAGGGAGGAGGGTGAGTCTGAGCTGCAACAAAAGTTTTCAGTATTTTGCAAGTCATCAGAACATATCTGTGAGGAACATATATGAAGAAAATAAAAAAGAAGCGGGATATATGAAAGCTGTCTAGAATGAGACAGATGAAGCAGACTAAATCCAATGGTTGCTTTTACAGTTTTCAAAGTAGCAATTTCCTAAAGAGAGGGAACATGTTGATGCCAATTCATAAATGTCCAACCACTGAGAAGAAGCTAGATATGAGTCCTAAAAATCTCTTTCCTATTAATAATTTTAGCTTTAAGCTGAGGCTATTCAACTGAAATAGCAGAGAAGAAAATGGAGGCATATGGGTTGGTCAAAAATGGCTAAAAACCATCACTGTCAGGTTACTGTGGAAAAAATGTTAAATATGACCTTTGGTTTTAATAGATTAAGTATTTCTCCTATAAACAGGGCGATATTAGCAGTACTGTCTGGAAACTACATCCTGTATGCCAGGTACAGTTTTGGCCACAGTTCAAGAGTAAAGAAAGCCCAATGGAATGAGCAAGTCACCGAAATGTATTCATCACAAGATGAAACTGAAAAGAGCTTGGCTTGGTTGGTCCGTATAAGCAATAGCTGAAAGTGAATGTTTTTTGGTTTTTTTTTCTACATGAGTGGGATAATCATGAAGAAGAGATATTTAACCAATAGTCAATCTTCTCAGGTTGTGCAAACTTTGTGATCATAAATTACTATGAAAATTAAGGCTGAAAATGAGATTCCTAATTAAAGTTGAGAAACACTTGGTGGAGTAGGAAGTGAAGAACACCTAAGCAATTTTGAAGACGGAGTTCATAAACCAGAAAGTTTCCAATGATCATATATCATGGTTACCTGTAGGAGCTGGTGATTAGGCTCAACAACCCAGGAATAATACTATGTAAACAGTGGATATATACAGACAGCCAAATCAAAGCAAACTAAATGAAAAAGAAGTTCTTGTTGGCTCCAAACGGACATTCTGATAGGTTTGTTTTGGTTTTTTTCCACCCAACTGATGAAATTAAATGGGAAAACACAACAAGTTTTTTATCCTACTTTCATTTTATTGACTTTCAATAAAATGATTCATTTTGTTCATGGGTTACTTAATAATTTTTTAAAAGCCTTCAATTTTTTTTTTGTTTGTTTATAAGACATTCTTTCAAAATGAAAAGCTGAATCATTTATTTTAGAAACCACAGAAAGGGCACCTTTTCAAAGGTGTTTACTCTTTTCAAAGATATTTCAGCCAAATCCATTTGATTAATTTGTTTCCAAGGGGGCATAATAAGCACAACAAAAGAAGTTAAAAATAATTTACACAGATCCAGTCTTCAAGGACTTTTAAATAAGAATTTAGCTGTGGTCAGAATCTTGGACTATTTTTGGAGGATTTAAATATTCCCAAAGGTGCTTCATTTTAATTCACATACAGGACCTTAATTTTTACCTTGACAGGGATAGTGAATTGAAAAGTAACTTGTTCAGCCTTAAATAGAGGTTTTTAATATTAAACAAAGAATATCTGTGATAGCCAAAAGAATTAGTTCCGACTGAGTCTTTATATCTAATCACCAGCTGTTGAGGTCTCTATTTGATTCATCTGACTGCAGAGTAGGCATCTGCTTTACAGATTCATGAGGCACGTCCACTCATATAATGATCTAATGTGCAAAAATGCTTTTTCTGGTTCACTTTGTAATATAACTTCAACTTATCTTCTAAAACTGATGTTACATATAATTAAACACTAATAGCCCTCCTTCAATGTCCACAGAGCTAGCTGAAGCATTCTGAGCACGAGTATGTGTATAATGACTCCCAAGACTTCAACACAGTAGGATATTTAATAAAGGTCTTGAAAATGCCATACAAAGAAGTCAGGACTACATTGAAAGAAGTTTACTTCCTTTCTTCGTCCTTTCCAACAGAATAATTATTATTTTTAATGAAGACTTAGTAAAGAACAGCTCTTAATAAATGCATTTCAGTAATTTTAGCAATCAAAACATTTATTGGCAAAGGGGGCTGAAAACACCGGAACATTTTCATTCCTATCAAATTCTATCAAAAATTCTATTCTCAAATAGACTTCAATGATTTCAATTTCCAAGTCCAAAGTTAGAGGCTGTGCAACTATCTCAAGTACTTTATAAACGCCAGAGAAACTAAATTAAACACAAATTTCATATAATAGCTACAGCTGAAGGACCTCTTCAATCCAAAGGGTATATAAAATATCTGTGGGTTTTTTTTTTTCCTTCTCCCCAGGAAAACAGTTTCTTTACTTGCAGATTTCTTATCCCTCAAAAATGTGCCTTTTGTGTGTTTATTCCAAAACAAGAATTTGAGTTTTGGGATAAGGTCAAATGAAAAAAAAAGTTAAATGAAGAACGCAAGAATTTTTGTGGCAATTGAAATTATTTTTTCACTCAGTCTTACTGACTTGAGAATTGTCAATAATTGTGATTACACAAAATTTTACATTTCTGAAGAGATGGAGTCCCCAAAATAAAAAAAAAACAAACAAATAACTTTTTTCAAATTGTATTCTTGTGGGTTATTCCTTTTGATAGCTATAGAAAGTAGATGGATTAACAAATAGTCTGTTTTCAAAAGAAAAGCATCTCTGTATTGCTAACAAATATAATAACCTGATTTTATATTGATTTATTTGCTGACACTCCTTTTGTAGAGTAATACAGATACCACTTTCAGTTGAGTTGACCATAACTGTGTAAATTTGTCCACACCAAAATAGGTAAAATTTAGTTTCTCTAATGATTATTTTAGAAGATGCTCATAAACAAGAACTTTTCATTCCACTCTGTTCAGACTGATAGTTTAGGATATATGTGAGAAAATATTTACTCTGGATATGCACCTTTTAGTCTGGACAAATAAACCCAATAACCTTAACATGCAGATTTTCTTTTTTAATAACATCTGCAATAGCATAACAACTCCAGAAGACTGAAATAGTGGGTTTTAATAAAAAAAAAATTAAAATAGTGTACATAGGAGGTGTTGCTAACAGTGTTAGAAAGTTAACTGAAAAATATAAATAGAGTTCACCTGATAAAGAAGCAAAGGATGCGATTTTAAAGAAAGACTGAATTTATCAAAATTCATCATTCTGATTTTTTAACTTAGCCCCAAAACATGAGAATTGATTCTTCAGTCTCTTCAGAGGCAAAACCAAGGTACAACAGAGCCTTTTGGCTATCTGTGTGTCACAGGCTGCTGAGTATCACGGCTTGAGGGTCACGTACCACCCAGGATCTGCACTGCTGTGTTTTAAACCAGCTGAGGTGGGAGCCATTTCATGTGTTAACAATTTTTTTCTCTATCACTTTTAACTGAACAAATTACTGATGTGTCCTGCGATAGTCTATGAAAAGTGAAAGTCAAACGGATGTGCTACAAAGGACCAGTGGTTCCCCTCTCAGAGCTCAAGTTTTGCTACCTTTGTTTTTCACACAACTGGGACAATGCTAGGATTCACATTTTTTGCACATGCCAAGTATTCTTTGAGGAGCAGAGGTCAAGCACATAGCTCTCATTCTGGGACTCACACATGGGGTGCAGGGAAGCAGAAGCTCTTGTGAAGTTCCACATTGTGAAAAACGGCACATCAGGAACAAATGCCTGTAAAGCTGTGTTTCAGCATGCTATTACAGTTCAGCTGCTCCTGGGTTTGCATTATCAGTATAAAATGTTTTGCTGTGTAGTACTTGCGATTTGCAAGGTCTCAGAGAAAATTAAGCTGCTCTGAAGGTGGTTTTGTTCCTCAGTATTAGGGAGACTTCTCTGTGTGCCTACAGCAGCTCTGCATGGAGATACATGTGTCTAAAGGACCAGCTGATGTGCTATGGACTGGAAAGCAAGTTCCTTCTCATTGGTGATAAATCCTCCTTCTCTTTTATTCCTTTTTAAGTCAGATGTTATTTAAGATCTAAGAAACAGACTGGTATTTCATTAACAAAAATTATCTGCTTCCTTTTCAGTCCCTTCTCTCCTCCTGACTATTCAGATTTTCTAAACATTATCTTCTCTTGCTATCGTAGATGCATAGACAGCTGTATTAGTTATATATTATTTATATTATTATAATTATTATTTACATTATCTATACTGGTGTTAGATGCAGTGTTACAAGGAAGGGTGTGATGCAGAGGCCTTGCAGACACTCTGGCCTCCAGAATGGCACCCAGAGAGTGAACTTCCATTCCCTGCAGACAATTCTAGCCTTTGTCTTTATATATATCAAAACAAATTTTAAAACAGATCAGAGTTCAAATGGGTAACCAAAGCATTCTCACAAACACACATTTTCCATACTTTCTTAGCAGAGAGTCGTTCCTCTCAGATACTTGAATTAAGCCACTGAAATGCCCAAGCAAATCTGTGGCCTGAAACAAAAAAATATGTATCTCTTGGCTGTTGATATTTCTTTTTAACAAATCCTGAAAAACTGGGCAAGTTCCAGGGGACTGGAGGTGAGCCAGAGAGAACAGAAAAGCTGACACAGGTAATTACAGGCTAGAAGGGCTCTTAAGCTCACATACCCCCAACAAACCTCAGCGGATAATTGATACAGCCTTCAACAATTATGTTATGGAAATAATGAAATATTAGTTATAAAAATTTCACCAAAATTACACCTGAACACATATACTACGTATTACCCTAATAAATTTATGTACTCAGTTGACAGAAAGAGCTATACTGATGCATTAGGATTAGATATATTAGCCTATATGCTGCTTTAGTAACTCGCAACAGTGTTATCTATTAAAAAAAATTGTGGTACAACCACCACATTAACATTAATAAATCATCAGACTTAGCAAGAAATTAGGGCCCAATCAGTCTGATCCTGCAGGAACTGTTTGTTGCTCTTGCAGTATTTGTTTCATCAAATTATGTACAAGGATATGTCATCATAAATGGATATGAACCTTATTTCTGAGGCAGGGTGTGCAGGTGACACATGATTTGGGTTAAAAAAAGAGAATAAAAATGACAGTTCTTCTGAATCCATCTTTATGTTTCTTGCTAGAAGGCTGAGTGCAACTTTATATTTTTCAATCGTCTCAGATGACCTCAGAGAAGGTTAAAATCTCACCACTAACTCAAGGTCTGGAAAACACGGGTGACATCACCCATCTTCAGTGGAAGTTATCACTAAATAGCTTATCAAAAGGCAGGTTTAGAGATCTGCAACAAAAAGAATAATATTTGATACCAGGTTGCTCTTCAAAGAGTAAGGCATAATAAGATCCTGTGACTGGAAGCTTAAGAAAGAAGGAAAACTGGAAATGACATGAAAGCTCCTTTATCAGGAAAGTTGTAGTAAGGTATCACTGATTGTCCTTCACAGAACTTTTTAAAGGAAAATTATGAAGAACTGAGTGAGTAAAAATGAACACTCACTCTACCTGCTCTCCAGGTATAAATGCACACTCCCCTGCCCTGCCTGTAACTAAACACCAATGATAAATAAGCATCAACACACAAGCAAAAAAGCAGTGGACCCATTCTGCTGAAATCATTATCAACTCCAGATGATCAAATAAGTGAAGAATATGCATTCTGTTACCTTTGATCAACTATCAGAAAAATACAGTGATTAAACTCCTGCTACTAAAACTTATTATCAGAAAAAATACAGTGATTAAGCTCCTGTTACTAAAATTTATTCTTACTTTTTTCAAGAACCCAAGTGAAGTATAATTAAGTTCATTCATGCAGCAGGAAATAGAAGGCAAAAATCAATGCATATTTAACACAGTGGTATTTTTTACTAGCTCTCAAGTTCTGCTTTGGCATAGTGCTGATTGGCTCATTTATGCCAAAACTCAACAAGAAAGTTTTCTGCTCCTGTCAAGAAATTAAAGTGGGCAGCATATGGTTTTAGTTTAATATAAATGTAGTTCGGAATAAATGTCACAGTACAATCCTTCTTGAGGCTAGCTATCTCTTATTGAACAAGCAATAGAACATGACTAACCACCCTCTAGGTAAACAGTTTTCTATCACTTCATCTATCACATTTTGTTCTAAGTTCAACAACAGAGAGCAGGTCTGCTGTCCAAAGTATGAAACAATGGAAATCCAAGATTAGCAGTCCTGCTAGGATCTGAATTGTTTGCTGGAGTTGCCTATTTGTCTTGGTAAGTTATGGACAGGGTGTTGGCAGACTGTCAGTAATCCCAAATTAGCCTTCTTAGTTATGTACCTAAAATTAGCTGTAATCTAGCTGAGTACCATTGCAATGTAAGATACCCCAGAACAGGCTGATCATTTACTATTTTATGTATATATGTGTGTGTGTGTGTGGACAATTTTCATTATTTTCTTACTTTATGTTGAAAACTCCCAAAGCAAACCTTCTGATATGAAATGTGAATGTTGACTGAACTCACTAAAAGTCTCAGCATAATCATTTTTAAAAAAGATATTGTAAAGCAATGTTTCAGCTGAATGTGGGATCATATATTCTAGAAGCTGCATTTTTCCCCTCGTTTCAGATATTTTAGGGCTCAGTACTCTTCTGCTAGAGTAACGGAGGACAGGTGAGGAAGATTATGTACTGTTTCCCCTTCAGTCTGATCATTCGTGCAGAACACAAAATTTGAAGAACCATGCAAATGAACTTCTCAGTACTTCTCTCTCTGTTAATTTGGTACTGAACCTCTCAATTCATGCTAGAAGATGAGTTCTACATAGCATTCTTAAAAAGTAATATCTTATTTGTAATAAGATCAGGTTTCACCAATGACATAGAGATTTCTGACAGAACATTCCAAGGGTAAGGTTCAGTCTTCAAGCTATACATCTCATTTAATTTGGCTGAGCACCAAACCAGTATGAACACTATTTAATTAGATGCAATATTTCCTGCTCTCTTTAATCCTCGCTTGTCAAACAGTGAGTACTCCTTTGAGATTTTAACTGATTTGCTAGTTTTCTGTATATAAAAAATAAAATCCTTCAGGAAGCTCAAATGTTTGAAGTTATTATAGTGACCTATCTCAGCAGTAAAAGATGAACTACAACATACCCATCAATAGATGTGAAGGAAAAAATGCTGGAAGTGCTAGGCAAAGAGACAAAATTTAAATTCACTTCTTTTTTAAGCTGAGAAAATCCGAATATAGGAAGCAAAGTACAACAAATATGACAGCAATAACACTTTTATGTAGCTCATCAAATAACAGTGACAATTATGTTCTTGTTAAACAAATACTTGCTAAATTATCATTCAATAGGGCAATTACTGCAGTCTAAACAGAGGGGTAGATTTTCCTCAGGCTCCATTAATTAGCATAAGGAGTTCTTTCACATGTCCTTATCTAGCAAAAACATCCCCTTAAAATGAATTTATCCAGAATGGGCAAAGATTTCACAGATCTTGTCTTGTCATTCATTTGAAAGAACATTTCCTGGGCATACAATTGTCAGATTTGATTATGCAAAGAATGGATACTGTCCTGGGGGCAATTCAAAATACGCATTTTGGAGTATTTCTCAGACATTTCTGCTGAGCAGTATGGTACCTAAACATCAGTTTATATTAGACATTTCCTACCAAAGGGCAAAACATACTCTGCTAGAATGGATATGTTAGCTTTGATACTCTGCATTAAAAAAAGAGAGAGAAGTAGAAGTAAACACTATAGCATAACAAATGCTACTGGAGTGGATTTCATTATCTTATATGGTAAAATATTAGAATAGAATTAAGAATAGAAAATACACAAGTTCTCTGGTCCTCATCTCCAGCAATATTTAAAGTCATCACGGAGGTAAATGCAATCCTTGCAGAGATTGTCCAAGGTCTGTAGGAATGTGTGAAAATCTGATGTAAATTCTTAAATTTGGTTTCTTTATAATATAAATGAAGGCTTTTACATGGAAAGCTTAAGATTTATCAACCTATATCCTCTATGAAAAAGCACAGATTACTTGACAAGTGTTGGCTATAGGTTTCTCTCATTTTCTTTATGAACCTATTATTCTATTTCAGTGTATACTCACTCATTTCTAATGCAGTTTTCTATTTTCCCTGTCTCTTAAACCCAGTAATACCTGCTATAAGCAAGAAACACAAGCATTCATTTGGTTTGGTTCCATATGGAAGGGGTATTTTAATACATACTAGAAGAGCTGTGTCAGATAAAGAGCATTCTCATAGTCAGACATTATAAAACTTCTGAATGTCTGTAAATGATATAAATAAATAAAACTCATAAAAATCTTCTATTATCAAAAAGAGCTAAGTCAATAGAATAAAAGCTAAACACCTCAAAGAGTTTTGAATTTGCAAAATTTTCATACAAGCAAAGAGGAAGTAAAATATATATTTTTCTGGTAACTCCAAAGACAAAATTTGACAATCTCTAAACACTATTTGTTGTAATAAAACATGCTAAGGTTTTATGAGATCAAAGTCCGAAAACATAACATGAAGAGGCAGCAGTGGTTATTTATCAATAATGCTAAAAGTACATTAGTAACTATGGTAAAATTCTGTGGAATACTGTGAATGAAGCACAACGTGAACAGAAAAGAGAGAATGAAAAGGCCTACAACATTTTATGGTGTTATTAGAAAATTAATGGTAATGTTTGACCCTAGGAGCTTGGGCTTCATTTTGTTTCTGTATCCAAGGAGATTTATCTTTCCAGATTTGGATGCCTTTTGTAGTTGACTAATTTTTACTACTTCTGTTTTGGAGTCTTTCTATTCGGACATTATCATTAGCCTAACTCATCAGTGATTAGCCATCAAGCTGACAGGTTTATAGGTTCCATTATTGTCTGGGTCTTTGGAGACTTCTTCTGTTACAGCTCTTCATCTCTTATCTTCAAGTGCTTCTCTGTACACAAGAAAGCAGGTTACTGGAGATAATTTAACAGGTTGAAGTGACCTTGGACGTTCTTTTTCCGTTTGAGTAATGTAGGTCTTCTGTAAAAATGATGTGGGCTGTGGGGGAAGTCTGGATACAAGATGTACTACCGCATGGAAGGGCCAACCCCAGTATTTTACAACTTCATCCAAAGATTAACAGAACAGATACATCTAACACATACATAACTTCATGGAAATATGTTTATGTCTAGGTAGTAATTTTTAATGATGCTATGGTAAGGAGCTAGTTATAAAAATTAAGAAAAAGCGATCATAATGAAAAAATGTACAGAATATAGATAACATGGAGGATGACAAACAGAACAAATAAACTACCTACAATGGAATAATGAAGCAGGTCAAATAATAATGTTCAAGCCTGAGACAAGGCTTTTTGTTTGATCCACTTCAAAGGTGAGGTAAGGAAAATTTGGAAATCAGAAACAAACCAAAAAATTTGATGCTACTGTATCTTGAAAAAAATTGAGAGTAATGACTGCATTTAACTTTTCTGTAGGAAAGTACGTAAGTTTCTTGAAGATATAAAATTATTTAAGCTAGCAGGACTTACTCTTCTACATCTGCGATCTGCATCTCAATGAGGCAAAACCACTTGAGTTTTAAAACCTACAGTATTGCAGTTAAAATCCTTGTGTTACTTGCAGATACAATCATTCTAGCAGTGATGGATAGGCTTGGTAACCCAAGGTTTAGATTAATAATTTCTATTTCTCTGAACATTTTTATAGTTTCCTAGTGGCAATGCTGGTTTTTAACAAGGAGTGAGATGCCACAGATTACACTGGGTAATTCTATGGCTAGCTAAGAAAAGAAGTGATTGCAGATGTACAGAATTACAACTGGCCTCAAATTTTCCAGAGCTGGTCTCTTCCTGATCTTTATCTTTTACACTGAGATAGCAAGTTTAAAAAACAAATAAGAAAGACTATGCACATGTTCAAATGCTATTGTATGTTATATGCAAATTCTCATAATATATAATATTTCCCAGATGATGAGCTTGATAGCTGCATTAAATGTGTTTGCTTTGGGGCTTCTAAATCAAAGAAAGTTTTCTGTTAGAGATCTTACATTCTCCTCTCCCAAAATGTTTGTAAGTCATAGAAGGACAACAGGAGACTTTAAATACCGATCTAGAAGTAAATATATGTGTCACACAGTGATAATCCCCATGGTTTTTCTCTTTGGGAGCAGAGTTTGCTGAGGGTCTGGATCACAAGAAACGAAGAATTCAAAAACAGCACAATGCTATTCTTTTTTTGTCTGCCATCTAAGTTATCCCACTGGTTTTTTGTATGTGAAAGATGGTTTTTCTTCATATAGATGCAAGTCTAGAGCTTCTAAAGAAATAAGGATTTACTACAATGACCTAGGAATTTCCACTTCTCATTTCCTTCACAGGTACATTTTACTCAACTTTTTAGTCCAACAGCAAAAGAACTTATTTTTAAATTGGGCAAAGTCTGAAAGGAAGAAGTCTGTTATTGCAGCACTATCTTCAACTTCTCTTAAAGCTATCATTATCTTTCTCCATCTCTGAAACAAAGCAAACCCTTACTATAATTACTTGCTAAATTCTCACTGGTAACTAAAACAGTAGCATCTGTAATGTGCTGAATTAGGCATTCTAAATTAAAACCTGCAAGAGAAGATGTAGATGAGTTTTTCTTCCATACCTGTTTGCCTCAGATATCTTCCTACTTTGTAAAAGGTTGTGAGAGTTGGACAGAACAAAAGAAAATGGAGCAGAAAGAAAAAGTAGGGAATGAGAATGAACATGAGAATAGTAAAAGTTTGTATTTTATGCTCATTGAAAAATAAATCCAAATTTTGCAAATCTTTAAGACTGTACTTGAAAACTGCAGACAAATACATTAATTTTGTGAGATAAACAAACAAACATTCCCATCCCAAGCTTGGGAACAAAATTGTGTTAATATAAACTGAGAGGCCATTATCAGGTCTGAAAATAGTCCCCTAGTTACACATTGCACACATACAACACAGGCATCATTAGGCTTTGCCCAAAACCAGCCTGACCTGGAAGGATATACTGTGTTTACGAGAATGTAGATCTGGTTTTGGCCTTTCCTTCCAGCTGCAATAAGCAGCATTTTTGGAAAAGGCACCTGCCTGCCGAAGTTCAAATGGAAAGGGATGATTCATTTCTTGCAGGGTGTAACCTACAACCTGACAGAGTATGTTTGAAGTGTATATGCCCCTGGCCAGGTGCAAACCAACAACTTGGCTGTTAACATACACTGCGAGAAGGTCAAATACACTTTTCAGCTTATCACAAGATGAACAACTGAATCAATCTATTGTATCTTCATCAGTCTGGGACACAACATCTGTTTTAAATACGCAATAACTTCTGTGTCAGAGAAGTAAGAAATCACAGCAAAGAAGATGTATGAATGCTTTCAATATCCGAAGAGACAAGGCTACACCAGAGCCTTATTTTCCAGTACTTTCCATTTTCGAGTCTTTAGCTCCTGCTGCAGTGCTGCAGAAAAGTATGGGCTCTGTATGATTGTGTTTACATCCTCTCACCAACTGTAAGTGTTCTAGTTAGCCCTCAAAAGCCATAAACAGGAAACAACCAACTGACTCCTCAGAACAAAAAAGAAACATCAGATTATTTTTTTTTTTATTTTTTTTGTTTTTAAAAAGATGCACAAATACCACATTTTCTGAGTGATGTTCAGCAAGGAAGCAACAATCAAATTCAGATTTTACTGACTGAGGAGTAATGGTTACTTTTTACCTACTTGTAAAAGTCACAAGACAAATCACCATCTGATGCTCCTTGAGGCATCCTTACATAGGTAAGTCATGTAGGATATCTCACTGGGACTTTACAGACTGAGAATAACTTAGGAGGCAAGCCAAAATTCAGTACTACCATGCCAGGAAGCAGAAGTATGTCCAATGCAACCCCTTCTTTGCAAATTAAGTAAAGCACTGAATTGAGATTTCAACACAAACATTTTTCAGACCCTGTTCAAGCCTGTGAACTTGTCCCCTTCCTTTACTGGACATGTTTAAAGAGACAAATCTCTGGAGAATTCCCTTTCCCTTCCTTATTTTTTAAAAATTCTGACATAGGCCAGTTCTTTTGCGCACCCATGACCAACAGATGAGGAGCAGAGCCACCCCCCACTCATGGAATAGGGGTACACCTGAGCCCAGAAGCATCTACAGACATCCTGCCTATGGTCTTCTTTGCTATTCACAAGAAAATATAACCCAAGGATTGGCAGGAAAGTGGTCACTGTCACCTTGGGAAGATGTGGGGACTAGTCTTGGTTTTTCTCCTTCCCCTTTGCTTCATAGGAGCCTCAAGCAGTGCTGGTTCAGCCACAGCACAGCTAAAGGTTTGTTCTCTCCTGATCTTTGTTGAGCCATTTGCAACATCTGTTCAATAAGCAACATGAGCACTTCTCCACAAGCAAGCCTGCATTACTCTCCATGTTTCTTCAACAGCATTCCTACCCTGAAAAAATAACATCCACCAAATAGGCCGAACTCCAAACAACACAGTTAATTATTTTTCAGTATGTAGAATGTAATGGTTTAGATTTAGGATGGCTACTATTCAGTGGGTTTTGTATGGATGAACATGAATTAGATATACTTGAAAAACAGAATCAACAAAAAAATTAAGTTATGATAAATAATATCAGATCTTTTTATCCTTGGCAACATCTATAGTGAATAGGTTTATTAAAAATGTCAAATTTCATACAGTGTTTAAAATGGATATGTAACTAATAAGCATTTTTTAACTGTCCTGCCACATTACCAATTTCATTAGTTTGCTCTGTAAAGCACAAATCCAAACAGAGGAAATGTCTGTTCATGCCTCATACTAGCCAACATTTTGCAGAAAGAACTTCAATAAATTTGAGACTCCAGACTTCACTTTAAAAAATGTAAGTAAGTCTACAAGAAGAGTGAAGGCACACTGCATCAAAAGTAGGAGAAAATGCTATTAAAAATTCAAGACCCTTATACAACAGGAAAATTAGCTTTTTTTTTTTATATATATATTAAAAAAACCCAACAAATCAAAATATGCCATTATGAATTACTCTCACAATACAGGATATACAAAGCAAACCCAGAAAATTAATGTGCACTATCAGATTTTTCTAGTGCTTCAGCTCACAACGAATGTGGAAATGATAGCAGAAGAATGCCTACAGCAAACAGAACTTTTCAGATCTACAGAAACAGTCTTTGATGTTGTGATCAAGGTGTTCAAAATTGCCCTTATGAACTCCATTTTAATACCCAAGCTATTTCAAATTACACTGAAATATAAAGTAGTGATTACATACACATACCTTTTGGTGACTTTCGGTGAGGCATTTCAGCCCATATAATTGGAAGTAATTTTAAACCCAAAACAGTAATTTACCACTATCTCTGAACCCTAGAGGTGGCTTACATTCAAAGAACAAAGAAATAAATGGTACACGCTACAAAGATTTTTAGGAGTATTAACTTCAGTCAAGTTTGTTTCCTTTGATGTTTACTGTAAACTTTTAAATATTGGGTGACAATAACTGGCTGAGCAGCACCTACAGTAAGTTTTATGCATGTGACTGAAATACGAGTGGCAGGAAGGCTTGCTTTTTGACAGTGCTAAATTGGATGACTAACATCATGCTTCTCCCACCTGATCAGCCTCACGGTGATTCAGCATAGATCAGTATGAATGCTTCCCCAGAATGTTTTGAATAGATTCAAAGAGTGTTGTGGTTTAAGCTTAGTCGTAAATTAGACAGAGCATGTAGCCTGCTTGTTTTCCCCCCAAAACCTGTCCTTCTCCCCACCCCCCCCAGTCCCGGAGGGATGGGGAGGAGAATCGAAAGAATGCAACTCCCACGGGTT
>WYDI02038761.1:0-27159 GCA_009867235.2 Psittacus erithacus | reverse complement strand
TTTACTCTGACCAAGGACTTTCTGAGCCTCATGCTCTGCCAGGGAGGAGGGGAAGCCGGGAAGAAGCAGAGACAGGATGCCTGACTCAAACTGACCAAAGAGGTATTCCATACGACAGCACGTCATGTCCAGGGTGTAAACTGGGAGTTACCTGGAAGAGCTAGATCACTGCTCGGTCAGTCTGGGGTGTCAGTCGGCAGTGGGTTGTGAGTGGTTGTATTCTCTCCCTTTGCTATTTCCCTTATCATTATTATTATTGGTGGTAACAGAAGTGATTTGTGTTATACTTTAGTTGCTGGACTGTTCTTATCTCAACCTGTGGCAGTTACATTCTTTCAATTCTCCTTCCTATCCCACCGGAAGCTGAGGGAGGAAGAGGAGGAGTGAGAGACTGCGTGGTTCTGATTTACGGCTTGGCTTAAACCACGACAGTTCTTTTCCAGCAATTAAATTTAATTTATCCTATTTTGGTCTCTGTCAGGGTCTGACTGGAGAAAAACCCAAGTGCCAGACCCTGTTTCAGTTCGTGATCCCAAGAGTGAAATTAAGACACAAACGAGGTCAAGTACCATAACTGGACAGTTTGTGTATTACAAATTACAAAAATACAGTTATTTTAAAAAAGGGAATTATTATAATAAAGGGGATAGCAATAGGACAGATTGGAAAAAAGGTAGAAAATGAAGCAAGAATTAGGGATGCAGACAGAGAGATAGTCATCACCATGGATCCAGCGGTGTCCCAGGGATCTGCGGTCATCATCATTGGTTGTGGGAGTTCTTCAGGGTTCGTAGTCATTTAGTATCAGAGCAGAGTGTCTCTCAAAAGTCTGTCGGTGGTGGATGTCCTTGTGGAGGTGTCCTTCTGGAGTCCTCTTAAAGGTACCCAATGCAATGTGTCTCATGGAGTTGTCCTCATGGCCACGTCTCATGGAGAGTGTCTCTCAGGGCTGGTAGTAGTCATCCGTGGAGAAAGTCCTCACGGAGGTGTCCTTCTGGAGTCATCCTCATGGCAATGGCTCCCTGGCGATGTGTCTCTTGGTGATTACCTTTTCCCCTTTTGTAAAGGGTTGGGGGGAGTACCTTTGCTCTTCATGTCACGTATTACACATTCCTGGTGAACCAGTTTCCCTGGTCTTGCAGCCGGCTGCATGTGTCTGCACACATATGGATAATATCTCACACCAGTCCTTGAGGTAATGGAAGGAAGAGTCTTAGCTCTTTCCCACTCATTCCTCAGGCAATGAATGGTGGAGCCCCAGTTCAGCTCCTCACACCCCTCTCCCAGGCAATGGGTGTTCCAGTCTTATCTCAATTCCTCCCACCCATGTCTGAGACAAAAGATAGATGGATTTCCATCTCAGCT
Source organism: Psittacus erithacus (assembly GCA_009867235.2). Classification (NCBI taxonomy): domain Eukaryota; kingdom Metazoa; phylum Chordata; class Aves; order Psittaciformes; family Psittacidae; genus Psittacus; species Psittacus erithacus. Next base: position 25,794 of record WYDI02038761.1, on the reverse strand, counting down.
TCCCAAACCAATCTTAGAGACAGTGGGCAGGGGAGTTTGATTTCATATCAGTCTCTCACAGTCTTATTATTCTTTTAATGTATACTTCTTTACAGGCAGAATTGGATTCTGTTTAACTCTTTTGTTTTAATGTCAGTGTAAAAATCTCAACTTGATAGAGCAACACTTCCTTGAGTATGCTAAGGTACACTGAAGCTACTCTTGAACATTTTCCATTGCAGAGAACTGTCCCTAATACTTCATTAAGACTACAATTGTTATTTTAACTGACACCTCAGCAGTTTTTTTTCTTTTTTGGTGATCTTTAAAAGTCCTTATGCTTTTCCCAAAATGTAAATCTGTCTCCACTGCATTTTGTCTTCATCTGATAAAGGCAAATGAGGCTTTTTTTCATATTAAGTGACAAAGGCCTTTGGATTCAAGACTGTTAGTTTCTCTTCTATTAGACCTCTTGTGAATACTTCTCTAGCTTCCTATATCCTACTGTGTTTAGATAGAGTGTTTGAAAAAGATAACCATATTTTAATTTTAATGTAGTTTTGGTTTCCATGTCCTGCCTTCCCTGCTTACTCGATATATCTATATACCAAAATTCTTAGACCTGTGATCTGTTATCATCAGTAAAATGAGGTAGAAAAATGAAAAGCAATAACTAGTAGCACATAAAGAAAACTTTTTCTAATACAAAGGTGTAGGAAAGGAAAAATTGGGAAGGAAAAATTAACCCCATAATTACATAAACATTAATGTTTATAGTACCAATTTGATCCTAATATCAAAGGTTTTCTAAATGTATAGGTAACTGAGGAGATAAAATCATAAACTGAATGAGCTTATGAGCATCTTTGAATGTATCAGGTAAAACTTAGAGCATGCTTGTCATTCTTTCATCTATATGCTACAGTATACTTTGCTGAGACTAATTTGAATAATAAGTAATGTCTGTCAAAAGGGCAACAGTAATGCACTTAAAATATTTTCAAGCACTAACTTTATTAATCATGATGTTATTGGACATCCTGGAACATGCATTTCTCCTCTTGTTCATGTTGTTTTGTTTTTATTTCAATTTGTTATTGCCAAATCAGGTAGGCTGCTTGATGTCTTTGTTGTGCCTGTGACTGAACCAGTGTGAGTCAGCTCATGTTAATACAGAAGAATTTACGTCCAATCAGAAAAAAACAGAAGTGCTACCAACTTCAGGTGGAGCTTGTCTCCATGGGCCTAATAGGCAGACTTGTTCCATGTATTTTCATAAACACAGGATTTCAGGCTTTTTATTCAACTGCAGCTGCAGAAATATGTTGTTAAGATGAAAACCCCACTAATTACTGTAGATGCCAACATAAGATTTAAGAATAGAATTAAGATATTTCATATCTGAGAACACAGTTCTTACCATTTAAACACAAGAAACCTTTTAAGAGGGGTGGGGGGGTTTAATTTGAAGTGGAAGACTTCACGGATCTAGTTAAGCTTATATTTAATTGGATGAAGGTTTTACTTGAGGAGTTATAGCATATTTAAACTGCAATATCTTTGTATTAAGTAGGGATTACAGGAGCCAGATTTATTGTAATTTGCATTTTTTACCTTAAAACCAAACTCAAATGAGAAAGTCTACCAGAGGATAAAATGAGATTATAGAATCATAGAATGGTTTGGGTTGGAAAGAGCCTTCAGATCATCCAGTTCCAATCACCCTGCCATGGGCAGGGACTCTTCACCCTAGCCTATGTTGCCCAAGGCTCTGTCCAACCTGGCCTTGAACACTGCTGAGGATTATCAGGGGAACTTGTAGGCTTTTCATATTAAAACAGCTTGAGTAAGTTATAGTCTGTTCCAGTCCCAGCTGACTTCAAATCAGGCTCAGCCTATTGCTTCCAATACCCAATTTTTATGTTTCCAAGTATTAACCAAAAAAGAAACCAAACCCCACAAAAACAAACAAAAAAAAAACCCAACAAAACACAAATCAAAAAAACACCCCCACCCCCCCAGAAAAAAACAAAACCAGGATCTTTAGGGCTGGAGGTATTCTTTTTATCCTTCACTTACATGGCAATATCCTTTTCCTTATATTTCAACAATGTCAGGAGACATCAGCTTAAAATGAGGTCCCCATTATGACAGGCAACTCACAAGAAAACTAGGAGACAGTTTCCCTGGCTTAAAAATGTGTACCTTGGATAACTGAAGAAGATAAAATACACAGGAGAAGTGAACTCCTTTGGTATGTGACAGACCTTGCAAGAGGATGCTTTGCGTAAAAATCCTACAGGAAAAACAAGTTTTGTTTCTGTGTAAACTTCTACGGAGTTCAGCTGTAGGTGTTTAGCAACACAGAACCTACTGTAAGGTCAATACATTACTGTTTTTTCTTGAGTATGCAATTTGGAAATAGTACATTTGCACTTAAACTCAAGTCTATTACATCTCAGAGTAGTGATGTAAACACAAAACTATTGCTAAGCTCTCCATCACTCTCATGAAAGCTTAGGTGTATGTAAATTCCTACAAAATACAACAAAACCCAAATATTTTCCATACACCTTTCTTCTACAATTGCATCTTGCCTTGAAGAGTAGGACCTATATTATCCTAAGTACTGAGAAGTTTGCAAGGGACAGGATGATTTAGGCACAAAGCAATGGCAAATATAAGTAATTTGTTACTTATATTACCAATTACCAGAGGCTGGATTTAATATAGATTTTTCTCCTTCAGTCTCTCCTTATTGGCCGTTTTCAAGCAGCTTCCTGTTCTGCCTTCTAACTTTTCAGAAGGGTTTTTAAAAGTAAACAAATATCCCTTTGAAATGTACAAGGAAACAGGTGCTGAAATTTTGAGCTTGTCAGTAACTACTTCATGTCTAGCCATCACTTGTAAGTGTGATCAGATTCTCAGATATGCTTGAGGTTTTTTTTTCTCTGCATATTTTTGCTTGCCTTTGTTGGAAAACAGATTTTTTTTTGTGTTCATGGCTTTCAGTAAACTTTTCATTATAAATTATTTTTCCTTAGTTTGTCTTGGAAATGTAAACCAATCTGTAAACATCCCAGAAGCTCAGATGGCCTGATGCACCTTTCATTTCAGCAAATATTTGTAGTGATTTAGACAAGAATTATGTTCATAGCAGTATTTGGTGTTAGTCTTTAGCTACTCAATCCTTACGTGTCACCTAGAATTCTAATTCCAGCTTCCCACCTAGATTTAAATGCAGATGGAATTCATTTTTGTGAGGTCTGATTCAATTTCTTCTTAAATCTTTGACATCTATTCCACTAGTTTTAGAAAAGTTATAGTAAATCCATTGTCTGGAATTTGGTCCTGACTGTAAACAGTCTGCCCCACCTTTCATGGTCAATACACTAATTTCAACTATTTGAAGACTGAAGGGAAAACTTAACTGCTTAATTTATGTGCTTAATTTACCAGCTTCCAGATGAGGATATGACATACATTACCGTTAAGTCAATGATAATTGGTAGGGACAGGACAACTAATGTGCCTAGTCTAGAACCATCTTGAACACTATGGATTTTGATGTTTGTCTTGAACATCATTATCTTGATATTCTGTATACAAAACAACTAAGAAAAAAGTCCAGTCAAAATAAAACATAGTTGGACAGATAGTGTAGAGGAATTTCAGTGAGAGGACTGCAAATAGAAAATGTAGGAGAGGTGATGTCTTGTTTAAACAAAAAAAAGGAAAAAAGCTTATTAAAGTAAAGCATTTTGAAGTTCACAGTTGAGGAGACATGACAATACGTGAAGGATACATTTAGTTGCTTTGCTAAGTCAGGGCTAAGTTCTGCAGGACATGTTAATTTTATTGGCCTACTTGAGATCAACTGTGATTTGGCTATGATTTAAGGATTAAAAAAAAATAATCTTCTCTGCTGAGGTAGGTTTCAGTTAAATATGCATCTCAGGAAGTCAATGGATGAGTGCATATTTAACATTGTCAAACAAAATTCCGATTCAATATACTGCAGAATATGATTGAAGAGGTATACGCAAAAGTAGTAAAGGATTTGAAGAAAAAGCAGCTATGTGTCTTAAGTCTTAAAGTTTTAAGTTAGGGAGAGAAATTTACCCAGATTTTCTAACTTTCTAGCACAACCATGCACTTAGTCCTGCTTTCAGGAGGTTGAGATGCTAATCTTCTAAAAAGAGACACTTGAAAATATAATGTTTACACTTCATGTTAAGTTGACCACAGAAGTCTCTATCCTCAGTTCTGCTTACAAGATTAGAAGTTTAAATCTGGGCCTTGAATGTGCAAACGCCGGTAGAGTTTGTACCTCAAGTCTATATGCTGGGTAACTTTGCCTGAACAGAGCAGTGTACCCCTTTCTTTCAGCTAAAATAAACGACTTTTGAACAGTGCCTCTAATTCTTTGCTGCTCTACCTGCCTTTACTCCCAGACAACAGGATTCCTTAATTTTGTAAGTCGCACTTCACAAGATATTTAATTACTATGCAAGTAGCAAAACAAAGGCACCTACTCTCTTCAGGGTTTCAAAATTCTTTATTTTCAGAAAGTAGCTGAAAATTGCCTCTCTTTGGTCATACAAAAGATAATGAAATTTATCAGTCATGAGTGCTAACAGGCACTATACAATTTTATTATTATTAAGAAACAATACAGAAGCAAAAGCACAGAACAAAAGTATTAACCCCAGTTGCGTCAATAAAAGCCACAATTTGCTCATCCCTCCCACTCCTGACTGCAGAATCAAAAGCTGTACACTGGGCAAATACCAAGTCTGGAAAAGATTTTGTCCTTAGGTTGTGTTTCCCTCCCCTGGTGCCTCAGCCTTACTGATCTAAAAAATCCTCAATGTTATGAACTACTGTGTGCATTTGCTGTTTGTATTTATATTTAGCTGCTGCCCAACAATAACTACTTTTCACATTTTTTAACAAATTCACTCTAGCTATGCCATACTCACAGTAAGTCTGGTTGGTTGTTTGGGGTTTTTTTTGGTCCAATATGCAAGTATCATTCATGCCTTAAATCATAGTCAGGATAACCATTTTCTTCTTATTACCAAGTGACTGCAGCACATACAAGGAGCATGACACAGCTGACCTTCTCTCACCCTGAGCAGCTTCCATTCACCATCTCTCACTGGTTCTTGCACAAAGCTGTAGCAAAATAAGTTTTTTATAATAAAAATATATTTCTGAAGATAAAACTGAAGAATGCAAAAGGTGATGAATTTAATTCTGCTAAAACAAAATATAGGTAAATGGAAGCAATCACAGCAAATCACTGTCTCTCCACCTTGATATTTAAGACCCTTCATGTCTGTACCCTTATCAGTTATAAGGTATGTGCTTGCCTGCAATTTCTTGATGGACCATCAGTTAATGAGACCACTGAGGTTTGTTTCTACTCACTGTGCTGGCTATGTTTGTCTGCCAGATTTGTATGTATATTTTGTCCATTGACTTCCCCTTTTCCTTTCCAACCCATTTTCACAAGTTATTTGAGCAGATAATTTTACTGAAATCATTCTCACATTACATGTATCCTTATGTAAATTAGCATGACTGACCAGGTTTGATTCTTATTGCTTCCTCACTTACAATTTTTCGGCCAGGTTTCTTCCTCTGTTTTATTTGTTTGTTTGTTTACTGTTGTTGTTGCTTCCCACCATTTATTATCTCCTTTTACACTGAAAAGGCCTTTGATCAGGTACCCTTAATGGAGCAGATGCTTTCTCCTTCTCCACATCTTTCCAGAAACTGCAACACACATCTTACTTTGGAGTGACAGAGTACCCAAATAAAGTCAATCAAATAGCAAGGCATCTCCCAGATCAAAGCAGTCCCTTAAAATGTAGTGTAAACCAGAAGTATTAGAAACAAAATCTCAAAAAAGGAGGTGAATTGGCTTTTATTAGCTCAAAATGTAACTAGGATGTTTCCTGGGTATTTGCTTCTTCCGTGAGCCACTTCAGCCACGGCAAATGTCTTTGTTCCTGGCTTTTCAATAGCCTTCATTCTTCAATGCACTTACTTTTTTCTGAGTTCATGATCTGAGGACTACAATTTAAAAATGACATGGATTGTATTATGCCCTGTTGTAAATGCCATAGGAGCCTGTGTTGATGTTCTGCTTTAGCATTTAGTCTCACAAATTAGTCTGTTCTGATTTTTATCTTCATTGTGAGAAAGATTTCTTCCTTTTTATCTCCCTGGCTCCCATTTCCTTTTTTCTGGTGCCCATTTCAAATTTCTGAGGGTATGTGTGTTTATAAACAACATATAGCAACTATGCAAACAGTTCTTTTTTTCTGTATTTGTAAAACATTTCATCAAAGGTGACTATGCTACTGCAGAGAAAAATGAGGTTCTGAAAATTTTGTAAATCACCTAAAATCATATGCTCATCCAACTGCAAATCAAATGATCTTCCACTGAATTTTTTGTCTCACCGCTTGTGGACTACAGAAGATAGCATCCTTTTTCTTCTTCAAAATAATTTCAGTAATTTTTTTACTTTATACTTACTGGGTCAGATGTCTGATATTTTATTCTGTTGTGCTTTCAATTTCTCTGGGAAAACTTTATCTTTGGTGTAAAACCAAACACTACATACTTAGGTTAGTTACCAAATTGATCATTGTTCATCTTGGTACTTCTTGTTTTGAATGTTTAATGCATCTTTTAAATTTGTTTTAATTCGGTTTGCCTTTCTGACCTTTGGCCTTCTCACCAATATTTTCTCTTTTACATGATATTTTTTCATTTGATTTTGGGGGAGTTTTTGGGTTTTTTCCTCACTTCTCTTATCGTTTTACCTCGTCTAATAGCTTATTTTTTCTGAATCTTCCCTGTAAAGGATAAATTTTCAGGCCCTGCTAGCCCTATTTGATCTATTCTCCATATCATTTACACATACACTGTTACTTACCTGTCCTTCCTAAAGTGTAATTTTAGCTGGGAAAATGAAGTACAGAATATGAATTTTGGCTTAGGAGGTTCAGTTTTGGCATTAAGAGTAATGCAAATTTTTAACAAGAGGGTTAAATGCAAGTTGACAAAGGAAGTTGTGGATCTTTTATCTTTGGAAGTTTTTGATGCTCACCTAAATAAAACAGGAGTGACCTGTTCTTAGTCCTACTTTGAGTGGGAAGGCTGGATTTGAAGATCTGAAGAGGTCTCTTTCAATCAGCTTTTCTATGATTTTATGCAGTCTCAGATCAAGAACAAGAACTACTGAAGGCCAGTGGGTGATGAACCCTGGCTGCGCACAAGCTTGCTGCCAGGAATTCTGTAGTTAATATTTGCAGGAAGCAAAAATCATTCTCTCCTGATGCAAAAGGTGTTATTACTGTCAATATAAAAAAGATAATGATGACTTCCTGAAGTAATCTATGACTCTAACATCCTATTTTTAGAACCACAATGGAATGAGGGTAAAGTGAAAGAGGAGGACAATAAGTTGCTAAGTACAAACATATGTGTTAAAAGGAAACACAAAATGTGTTTGAATATTATTTTTTTTTTTAAATCTGAGGTGTCATTTTGAAGTTAAGAACAACAACCCTCCTGTTCCTGAGCCCCAAATCTCTGAAATGTTAGCATGCACACCTAACTTCTGGGTTTTGAATAACTGCTGTGACTTTTCGTGATATTTTTGATATTATCAAGTGGCATATTCTCAGTGCCTGGATACAATGGAAAACAAGCTTCATCTACTTGCAGACTAGAATATCTCCACAGCATCTACATCACATGGGGCTTGCAGCTGCAGGAAACTTTCTTGAAGAGAACAATGCATGAGGCATAAGAATGATCTTAATATGATATTCCCCCAGTATGACTGTTTCAGAGACAGCAGAAAAAAAAATGAGGTAGCAGGAGAACAATACTTTGCTCTGGAGAACCCTGACAGCCAATACAGTATAATTTTCAAAGCTGCTTCAAATCAAGTACTATATGAGGTCATAACTCCCAAATACAAGTCAATATTACAACAATGAATGAGAAATAATAATTCATTTAAATACCAGTAAAGTGTGTCTGTCAGAGCTGTAGATGGCAGTGCCATATTGTATATCAGACAATATCAGATATTATATAGCATTTGACAAAATGCATAAAAATACTCGGATTTGTCAACAAATTATCTTAGTTTATTTATTCACTGCTTCTTGATATAAAACTTCTTAATTCCTACAATGAGATCCACGCAAGAGTACTCAAGGAGCTGGCAGGAGTGTGCACTAATCCACTTTCCACCATTTATCAGCAGTCCTGGCTAATTGGGGAGGTCCCAGGTGACCTGAAGTTAGCAAATGTGATGCCCATCTAGAAGAAGGGCTGGAAGGAAGATCCAGGGAACTACAGGCCTGTCTGACCTTGGTGCCAGGGAAGATTATGGAGCAGATCATACTGAATGTCATCACTTGGCATGTACAGGACAGCCAGGTGATCAGACCAAGTCAACATGGATTTATGAAAAGTATGTCCTGCTTGAATAACCTGATCTTCTTTAATGACAAGTTGATGAGCTTAGTGAATGAGGGTAAGGCTGTGGGCACTGTCTACCTAGACCTTAGCAAAGACTTTGACATCATTTACTACAGCACCCTCCTGTAAAAGCTGTCTGCTCATGGCTTGGACAGGTATACCCCTCACTGGGTAAAAACTTGGTTGAATGGCTGAGCCCAAAGAGTGGTGATGAATGGAGTTAAACCCAGTTGGCAGCTCGTCACAACTGGTGCTCCCCAGGGCCCAGTACTGAGGCCAGTTTTTTTTAATATCTTTATTGATGCTCTGGACGAGGGGATCAAGTGCACTGTCAGTAAATTTGTAGATGACAGCAAGTTGGGTCGGAGTGTTGATCTGCTGGAGGGTAGGAAAGCTTTAAGAATGATATGGACAGTCTGAATTAATGGACCAAGGCCAAACGTATGAGGTTCAACAAGGCAAGTTGCTGGGTCCTGCACTTGGGCCACAACAACCATGCAACACTACAGGCTTAACAAGGCTTACAGAAAAAAATTCTACACCAAAAGAGTTGTCTAGCATTGGAACAGGCTGCCCAGTGAACTGGTTGAGTCGCTATCTTACAGGTGATGTGTAGATATCATGCTTAGGGACATGCTTTAGCAGTGTAATTTGCAGGGTTGGGTTAGCAATCGGACTTGATGAACTGAAAGGTCTTTTGCAACCTACATGATTCAAAGATTCAGTGGATTGCAGCCAGCTCTGTGTCACATTATTACTCAGGGAATTTAAAAATTAAGTTGGGTGTACAAGAGGACATTATTTGCTTCACAAAGTCACTTCATCTACATTTAACATAAATATAACATTGACTTGCTGGACTCCTGTATTCTGAGGGATTTAAATAATTGCTTTAGATATGAAGTAGAAGATCAACCCAAAGACACTTTGTTAGATGGAACAATGAGTCTACTTAAAATGAATAGAAGGAAAAGAATTGTCAGAAGGAAGGTTGAAAATCTCTTTAGTGTTGACTCATCAAAGTCTGTGAAAACCTATAAGTATCCTGTTAGTGTCATTAACCTCAATTTTGATTGCAGTTGAGCATACCATTAAGGGTTTCGCTGAATCGGGCCTTTTGAGTTGTTATTGTAATATACACAGACACACACATTTATTTTTTGTATTTAGGTATATAAGTGTCCCTTTGTTTTACTTACACAAAACATGTAGTGTTAGTGAAAATTCCCCAAACAAAAGTCTTTGTTTCAATAGGTTTTTATATTGCATGTCAACCATAACACACTTTCTGTGAAGGCCCAGTTGGAAAAACTTCCATTTTGCCAGCCTGGGGCCATAACTATACTAAACATAAGGTTTTGAAGGAATAGAATGGTCCCAGAGGGCATGATGAAACATTTTCCACATAAAGGAACACATTTGCTTGGCCTTTTCATTAGAAACTGTTCAGCCTGGGCAGTAAGTCTCTTAATAGGTGTTATGACACTTTCTAAAGGTGTATTGAATCTTAAGTTATCATTTTGGTCTCACAGATTAAACAAAAAAAAAGAAAAAAGTTTGTATTTTCAGCTCTGGAGGTATAATCACTATCCAGTTATCCACTGAAAGGAAACATAAGGAAAGAGATTAGATTTGAAGATCAGGCTACTGCAGATCAGCAATTAGCTGCTTCTGTACTTTTAAAAGAGTACATGCGCAGCGCTTTGTATGTGCACACTCTCTTCATGTTGATGAAGTTGGTTTAGGGCAAGGCATGATGTTGACCACCTTCAATTATTCTGTAATATTTTTTGGCAATTTTATGTCATCTTCATAAGAAAGAAAACAAGTTATCTTCCCCGATGAATGTTCAAACATATTTCCATGAGAGATGGCATTTCTTAACACAGAAGTAATTCTGCTAACTGAACCATAAGCTGGCTCCCATTATTGATTTCCTTACAGCTCCTTGAACAGTTTCAAGCTGATTTGAAGAATATTATTACCTGTTAAATAGAAAAATGTAAAACTTCCTTTTGTTTTTACATGTTAGAGAATATTAGAAAAACTCAGTCACAACTTTTTCATTTCTCTAGTGATCCTTATGAATTATGAGTACCTGAGGTCTAGGAATACTGGAGGAATTGCAAAAGACATGAACTCAAATAATGAGGCAGTGAGCGCCGTAGACAAGAAAATAAACCCTTTGTGAAAATCCATTTTCAGCGTAGACATTTCCTCTCATATTCCTCATTCATTCCACTGAGGTTGAAAATAATTAGACTGCTTCAGTAGACAATGAAAAGAAGTCAACACCATCTAGTGATACTGTTCTGTCCTAGGTCTAGGGGATTTTTTGCAGAGTATTACAAAAATTGGCTTTTGCACTATACTAGCAGAACTATGCTTGTCTTGTCTGAACGGTAGGAGTCCAGGATATTCTCTTAACCCTACTCAATAAGGAATAAGTCCTCAAAAGTGAATTGTTCAGTGATGCTATGCAGCTAATTTAAATTTTTTATTTCTTGGAAAACAACTGCTGAAGTTTCATGTAACTGCTGAAGGCATAGAAAATTATCTTGTATAGTATTTTTTGGTTGCAGATTTCTCTTAAGCTACCAAAGAAATGCTGGGATTAATCGGTGTCAGTCAGTGTCCCTTAATTAATTTGTATGAGGAAAAGCAAAAATATTTTTTTTAAATGTTCATTTTCAACTCAAAAACATCCAGTTAAGAAGGACCTCCTACATCCTTGGCTCAGTGATGCTTGGACTGATTACCCTCTCTGTTAGTATTACGTTTTTGATATGCCTAGATTACTTTTCTTTCTTCCTGTAGCTATTGGTTGGGTCAATTTGTCAATCTGACTAAATAGCTCTCTTTTATCAATTTCCCATTTTTAATGCAACTACTAACATGTCTCTTGGTCCTCTTTTTCTCAAGCTAAACAGCTTTGAGCTCCTTTAGGGAATTCCTATTAGGGTTATTTCACAATGCTTAAGTCATTTCACATATCTTTTACGTATACTTCAATTTATCAACACTGTTTGGGAACTGTGAACACCAGAACAAATTGCATCACTAGGCAATTTATTTGCATTGCTACCAAGAACAAAGGGAGTATGATCTTTCTGATCCAATGCGAGATTTTATTATATTTATGCAGCAGAAGAATACGTTGTTTCTTTTGAAATAGTTCATATTCTGCTGATTACCCATTATCCACTTCTAATCCCTTTCAAGATTTTTCCATTTTTACAATGTTTGTGTTATCCACAAACATTAGTAATTTTTTTTTCTTCCAGAACTGATGAAAGTGTTGCATAGAATACAGACAAGAACTCAGCCTTACAGAACCAAGTAGGATATTCACTTTCTAAGATTCCCATTTGTAGTTGCATATTGAAACGTATTAGTCAATCATGTTTGAACCTAGCTGATGTCTCTACTGCTTATTTGCTGTTGACTGAGACTCATTTTTAATAACTCATATATGCAAAAAAGTTTTTAAATTATTTCAGCAATGAGTAGTTCTATTAATGTTATCTTCTTATAGCATTTTCAGGCTCACAGAAGCCTACTATAAAAATTTGGGATATCTTTAAAAATCACTACTGTTATTGAAAACACTGTTATTAGACCAGTATACTTATAAATGAGAAACCAAACTGGCTTGTCAACATCAATTTTCTAGAGAAGTATGATGAACTGTGGCTGTTTTATTATTAATACCGTACCATGCTGACAATTTTATTATTGCTTTTGGGTCATTCTGACAGGTTTTTGAATACTTAGCTCATGCCAATTGCTTATCTGAACTCCTAGCAAAAAGTAGCCAATTAATAGATCTCAGGATTTACCACACTCTTCTCCTATGGAAATTCAACATAAATGACAGAAGAATCTCACATAAATTTTAAAATTTTAGGAAATAAACTACAGAGATCCACTAATACACTTTAGGTATTTCTGTTCAATATTATGCTGCTTCTTGTTCAAATGGAAAGTAGTGTATTTTGAAAGCATTTATTGTACTGTGAAAATATTTTATTGTTTCCCAAAACCACAATACTTATTAGAAGAAAACACTTAATGGGCAACTTATTGTGGCTATTTTTGCCAGTTACAGTGCTTCATCCTGTAAAAGGCAGTCCGATTTATTAGGATTATTTAAATCTACACACACAAAACCCTGTTATTTTGTAATTGTCTGCCAAGTTATTTCTCCTTTTACTTTTCTTCCCTTATAATTTTTTACAGTTCCAAGTATCTAATCTGTATGATTTATGAGACTCTTTTCTGTTCTTTCATTTCTTAATTTTCTTTTGTATTATTATTTTTAAATGCATACTTTTACCTTCCTTCTAGACAATGCCGCTGGTTTATTTTACCTAATATGCACATATCAGATTTTATCTGCTGGATTATTAGACTACTTGAACATTCAAATGAACATTCCTTGTTTCCTAGAATTGAAGGCTTTCAACTCAGAAAGATAACTTTGCACCAGCACAATGACACTTTGAAGGATAGTTCAAGTATGTATACATGTGCACTGAGGAGATACTTGATTTTACTTAGAAGAATCTTTTAATATTTTTGAGATGTTAAGCCATGGAATCAATCACCAAGACAGACAGTTACTTTGACAGTTTGAAGCATTTTAATTGCCTACAAATAAGGGCCCAAATCCTCATGGAATTATGCTAAATGACTGGAGGCACTGACTAAGCTATCCCAATTTTGCTTCAGTATTTGGAGCAGAAGCAAAGAGAAAAATCTACAAGGGACAAGGTTCATGGCTTGGATGTGAGCAACTGCTTTTTAGATACACATTTCCATAACTATTCACACCTGAAGTCATGACTGTTGCTGAATCTCTGGAGGGCAGTGCAGTTTCTGGTGTTGGTAATGTACATGCAGAATAGCTTTGAGAAAGCAAAAATGAATGTTTGCCTCCAGCAGCGTAATTGTGTTCTCATGTTACTATAGGCAGATTGATACAGTCCTGAGCCACCTGTTTAGAGCTGAATTTCCTGTGGTGATATCATCGTGGTCTTGTCACTGGCAGTGGAAATTTTCCAGACACTTGCTGAGGCTACCATAGAAGTTTGTGCTGCTACTTGTACTTCAGAGTTCACTAATTTGATTGGCTTTACTTGCTGGTGCAGTGACGTCAGTGTAGAAGCTGAAGGCTGTTAGCAGGCACACCATGTATACAGGATATCTCAGTGGCCTGTGCTGTGGACATGAAGTTGTTAGATTGGCACGTTCTCACTAGGATGATCCTCAGGAGCATACTAAGAGCACCAGGGCCATAAAGCCCAGTTGTAATTTGCAGCCTGAATCCATCCTTCAGTGTACATAGTTGTCTACTTCACTTTGCTCACCTGCATTTACCTTCCTTAATCTAGTGTTATTGTCACATTGCTGAGAATTACTATTTGATATCCATTTCCAATAGTATTTCCCAAAAGTAGCGTTAGTCAGAGCAAGAATTGTGTGCCCTGATTGGTTCTGTGCCAGTAACGGATATAAACCTATCCCAAACAGACTAAGATGAGACACACTATCCATTTCTAAGCTTCATCATGATGGACTGCAGCCCAAATTAGGCTGAGGCATTCAGCTGTATTTTATGTATACTCTTCAAAGGCAGCCTAAAATACCTTGTACTCTTAATTTTATTGAGTATATGGTTTAAAAAGTTTTTAAATTGAATTCTAAATTTAATTTCTTTAATGCAGCACTATCAGTCACAGAAAGGCAAGTATTTTTCAGAATGGGTTTATGTAGGGGGTTAAATATACCTCAGACATTTAATTTTGAAATTACCTTGCTTATGCTGGGTGGGAAGGAACATTTATTATGTGTTTGTTAAACTATGGTTGTGTGCTCAGAGTTATAGGAGTTTAGACCCTGACTCCAAAGATTAACATAGTTCTGATTTGAAGTCAGTGAAAATTTTACAATGCTTTTAGTCTAATATCGATAAATTCTGTATAAAATTTGACCTACTAAAAAGGAGCTTAATTTCACAGAAAAGATACTGAGTCTTCCCATATTTGTGTTTCAGTAACCTAAGTATTGTAGAAATCATCTTAGAGCTTGGAAATAATGTCTGAGTGATACTGAAAATACTGTGTTTAAACAAACAACACAAAAAAAGCAGTAAACCTCTTTCAAGGGCAGTGCTGAGCTGTTTGAGCATCAGAGGTGAACATGATTAATGCTTTCTGAAATAATTTTACATAATGCACACAACTGAGGACACAAATATCTTTCTTTTTTATCTTTCATTTTTATCAATATAATGAAGGGTTTTTTGTTTTTTTTTAAATTTCTGTTTATGACCTACTAGACATATTTCATACTGCCATTTAGTATCACTGGTATGGTCACTATGCAGTTTGCTTTTATTAAGTTTTAAACAGGCATTGCCATTCGGAAGGTTAGCTCTAAGGGTTATGATTTAGAGTTATCAGATTTACTTCATATTACATCATGAAAGGGAAACATGGCCTCAAACCCTGACATTTAGATGGAAGCTTCAGAAACTCAAAGTCTGGAGCTTAGCAGTTTGATGTGGGGTTTTAATTCTGCCTGGGTTAGCAAAAAAGTCACTTTTAAAAATTTAAATCTGAATTCACAGTCCTATTTCACGCTACCCACAACTTTTAGAAGGTTGTTTAGATTCAGGGTTTTAGTAAAAAATATATCACGGGTTGAAATATGTTCTTACATTTCTGGGGGGCTAAATAAAAAAAGATTTTAATTGTGACAAAGAGAAAACTGCAGCTGTTCACATAGAGTATTTGCTTCCAAAGTTGAAAGAGAGGAAAGAGATTGAGTCTGCAAGTGAAAAACAAGCATCAGCTTATATTGCATTGGTTAAAATTCTGTGATTTAAGAGAAGGGAAAAAATAAGACATAAGGCAACATTAATTAATTACAAGCTATTTCTTCAATTGAACCTTTCCTCTCAGCTTTTTTTGTAGATCCCTACATCTAGTAGAGCAGTTTCCTTGTTCTGTTGTGAGAGTCAGTAAGGATATTCAACAACATTATGATCTGTATTTATGGCCTCATAAAGACAACCTAACTACATATTAGTACTGCTTCTGATTTTATTTCTTTAAGCTGAGTTTATGAAGGAATTAATCCTGCTGAGTGCACACACTGTAGTCAGATGGCATTGTTAACATTGCCATTGATCAAAAGAGCGAGGAGAATTTCTGATCAGCGCCATGCACTCCTCTTTTAGCTATCTCTTGGTATCCAACTTCTGGCATTAATCAGTTCTTCAAACAGTCTTTATTGCTTATCCATCTGAACTGACTGATTTCAAAGAGTTAATGATGTCTGTCAGATTCTAAAGGTCTGTATTTCTGAGAAAGAAAATATATGATTGTTTGATGGGACTGATGAATTAGTTTGTATATGATTTTGTCTCATTTCTGACCAATATAATCATCAAATTATACTGTATGCTACATGTAGAAATTTATTCTGTAATTGTCTTCCTGTGGTCTCAGTCTTTAGACTATACTGTATCAGATGTTGTAACAATATTCTTCGCATAGTGCTGATAAACAAGCCAGCTAGCTCATAATGAGGTATCAGTCAATCCCTGATGCCCATGGTTAAAATTTTCTGTTCTGGTGCCAGAAGTTATGTGCAAAGCTAGTCATCAGTGATTTGTGGTTAGCTGTGGTGTCTGATACATCAGTAGCAACAAGCTATAGATGTATACAGACTGAGGCAAAATGGTTGTACTAAAGAACATTTGCTGCCTCTGGAGCTTACGTCTTCAAGAGAGATCTTCCAGGCAATACACAAAATATTTAGGTGTACTTGAGACGTCATTTGCCTGTGTTCCCTTATATTTTGCTGTTGCTGAGTATATTGCTCTGTATTTTATCTCTATGTGTTTTTTCTTATACAACCACTACATCTTGAGTTAAAAGATTACCTTCTAGCTGTTTCCTTTGACCAGTGATTTGTGGAGATTAGAAACTCATTAAGCATTCACACCCCATGATGATGTGTGTAGCCTGTACAATCAGAAAGATTGTTGAAAATGTATATAAAATGCAACATAAAACACATTTAGATCGCAATTGAAGGTAAATATTTCATAGCAGAAATCAGATGCCAAGTCTGAATACTTCCATCCAAAAACCTGACTGCATTTTTCAAATTAATGTCTCTTTAGCAGAACATAAATGATTTAAAAATAAAATCAATTTAATGCAGTCCTCCCATATAATTCTTGGTTTACATGTCTGTGCAAATTTACTCTGTTACTAAATCAGATTACTGACTTCAGAGACAAGAAAAATGCATATATTTGGAAACTTGATGTACTAATATTAGATTTCAAATTATCTCTTAGGCTAACAAAGAGATAACTTTTCCTTTTGTAAAGTGAATAACAAAACATTTTCTAAGGAGGTCCCACAGAGGACACAGAAAATATCGTATCCCAATCTAATTGTAGTTATCTTAAGCTAGTTTCTTTTTTTCTTTTTATTCTGCAATGAGACAATATTTATACTTGTAAACTAATGGACATTACAAATGCCTTGACCTAATGTAATATAATGGGTATATACATATGTTTATACAAACATGTATACCTGTACACATATGTGCATGTATATATATGTATGTGTGTGTGTGAGCGAATGGCTTTAATTGCATCCTTGTGTATCAGAGTAAGCTGAAGTTGTACTGCTATTCTCAACATGATCTCTGTTAAGAAGATACCCAATTTCAGTTAATTCAGCTTACTGTACATCTGGTCATATCTGTTTATGAAGGAGCTAAACTAGTACCTTGCCAGAGAAGCATAACAAATATAAGTATATATTATATGTAAACTTAGATGAAAATGTATTTTAATGCTCTAATCTAAAATATAATCATTTTTTAGTGACGTTGTAATTCTGATAATTTGTGAGGGACAACCACTCTACTACAAATTTGCCCAGTGAAAATGTGTGAGAGGGTTAGCATTATATATTCTATAGAGAGAGGGAAGAATAAACATTAATAAAAGCATTAATAATTATATTATCATTGTTGACGACCATCTGTTTTTCCACATTACTTGTTACCTAGCCCCTAACCCACAAAATGGTTTAAACCGCTACTTTCTTGCACAACCAGTTTGTCCTTCTGTCTTTGGCTCCCACCCTTTATCCTAATCATAGAATCATAGAATAGCTAGGGTTGGAAAAGATCTTAAGATTATCTAGTTCCAACCTCTCTGCCATGGGCAGGGACACCTTGCGGTAAAACATGTTACCCAAGACACCATCCAACCTGGCCTTGAACACCTCCAGGGATGGAGCATTCACAACTTCCTTGGGCAACCCATTCCAGTGCCTCACCACCCTTTGCAGTAAAGAACTTCTTCCTTATAGCTAATCTAAACTTCCCCTGTTTAAGTTTGAACCCATTACCCCTTGTCCTACCACTACAGTCCCTATTGAAGAGTTCCTTCCCAGCATCCTTACAGGCCCCCTTCAGATACTGGAAGGCTGCTATGAGGTCTCCATGCTCTCTGTAATGGTTGAATTCTCTGCCTCACCTGTCACCTCAGTTGAAACTGTTTTCTATTCTTGAATTGCCCTTATCTTCATTTTCCTTGGGTTTTTTTTTGTTTTTTTTTTTTTTGGTATCCTTATAAATCTCTCACGAACATCTTCCCTGATGACTGTATTTTCTTCTTTATGGATGTTGGATTCCTGCCTGCCCCCTTCTTCCCCCCCCCCCAGGTATATTCCCAATGTATTCCCATACACATAATAATTCTAACCTTCAAAAGCCATTCCTCTCAAACATTCTTATCAGCTTCTCTCCTGGTGCTTTCACCAGGGTCTTGGTGCTAGGAATATGAAGAGTCTGCTGTGGAAGAGGCTATATTCACTATACTGGTGAATAAACTATTCTGTGACATGCTCCAGCACGGTATACTCAAATTGGTGTTATCAATGCTTTGAGAGTACTCTGCACTGGAAATGAAACTGCTTTTTAGTACCTTAAGTAAAAGCAAAACTTTTCCTAAATACAGATTTCTCTATAACAATATTTAACAACTGCCAAACTGGTGAAATCTTTTAGGTCAGAATTTTGCAAGAATACATGTAAAGAATACATGTAAAGAATACAAGCTAAGTGTATGCTTCTGCTTATGGATTTGTACATGAAAACCATATTTGGATGGGTGAATTTTCTGTATTTTGGTACGACCAGCTGTACCTGAAGGTGCTTGAGCTATTGCTCAAGTCTGAGAATTTTTCAATATTGCCACTGAATAACTAGGTTCCTTTAAATTTCAATCTGCTACTAAATGAAAGTGACTTTTTCCAGCATTGGGGTTCTCAATTATTTTACTTATAGCAAGGATATTTCAGCTCCTGCATAAATATGTTATCTCATGGGTCATTGCAAATGCACTATTGTATCAGCATGCATGCAGATAATACAGTTTCACAATGAAAGTCCATAAATTAACATTCCCATGCATCTGAAAATCCTGCTGTTCTAAGCAGGATGTTTGCAGAATTGGATTCCATATCAGGTACATTTCTTAGGAAAAAATTTTAAAAAGCCACTTTACCTGTAATTAAAATAAGAGACTAGTCTGTTTTTTTTTCTTTTCTCTTTCTGTGGGGTTTCATGGCCATTTAAATTTTCCATACATAAGCTAAATACATGAGCATAGCTTGAAAGATACTGATCCGTGCATACTACAGAACACTGAAAATTCCAATGGAAATAGGACACAACTAGATCAGACATTTTTTTTTTTCAACTTTTTCCAAATCTAGTACAATTAAAAAAGAACAAAATCGGCATGTATATGACATCAGAGATGCTACATCCATTACTCGAATCTCTTGAGATTCAAAGTATATCTCTGCACAGCTTAAGCCTGACTACAGTGATTGCGGTGCATCTTGCTGGGTGAGAGGGCAACAATGATAAATCCCTTCTTGTAAAATGAGTCACACTTAGGCAGCAAACACAGCAAGAGTCCAAACAGTGATCAAAAGCAGCGTGGCTCAGTATAATACTGCTTAGCAATTCCAGGCTGTGTTGAGCAGGTTAGAAATGATAATGAGAGACACAGAGAGTGGCAAAGACTCTCTTTACTCCCCCACTACAGCATAATATGTTTTTGGTGACCTAGTACTGCTTATTCCAATCATGAAATACTTGAAGATTAGATCTTGGTAGTCCTTTAAAAAGTCCATTTGCTATTAAAAAATGAAAAGGACACTTTTTTCCTTTCTTTTTTTTAATCTCCCAGTAGTCAGGATTGAACAGGAAAATTGTGGTTTCAGCGGCTACAGCTAAATCTAGCTTGACATTGTAAAATATGACAGCCTCTGTTCTGGCAGATCTCTGAAGCTATTTACGCTAGCCAGCTTGTCTGCTTTACTAAGCAAAGTAGAATAACCCTAATATTTTTATAAAATAAGCTGAAATTGAAGGAGTGCAGTAATTATGTTAAATGAGTTAATAAACCAGTTAGTATCAATTTATGCTTCTTAGAAGTACATTTTAAGTCATGCTCTATTATGTACAGTGATCTGTGAAGTCTGCCAGCTACTTCAAGCAACAAAAATAGAGGTTGTTTTCTCTTATGACATATATTTGAAGGTTTCTTTTGCTAAAATGTTCTGCCACTGCTACCACTGATTTAGTGCTACTTCTGATAACAAGAATAATGGCCAAGACTTTAGGAGGTACTCTCATACTTTTAGCACAAAGCAAATTAACAGAAGTGTACATCAGATACACAGTATCTTCCTGTGACTATCACAGTGTGTGATAAGAAGTCATCTACAGCAAATGCCCATTTGCAGAACTATTGTTGCTGTAAGAGTGAATGAATACTACTAAAATTTTGAGCATATTCATATCACTGGTAGCTTAACACTGAACTTAACTATATATGTTACGTGGCTAGCTTTCCCTGACTCCCTTCAAAATAGTGGAAAGTGTATCCCTTCTTCTAGAGGGGCACCTTAAAGATCTTCTGTATTAGACCTCTCCATTGAAATTTTCTCTGGATGAACCTACTTCCCTGCACTGACTAATCAGAGCAATCAGAAGACTAAAGGGCTGAATTAGGCTCCTGAAAGTAAGTATTTGCTGAGATCATTTTGGGTAAATGAGACTTGAGGACAGATCTGGTCTATGTGTCATCAGAACTGTCTTCTTAGCCACTTGATAAAAGCAGATGTTGTGATTTAAGTCCAGCTGGCAACCAAGTACTATGCAGCTGCTCGATCACTCCACCTGCCCCACAGCAGGATGCTGAGGAAAAGCAGAAAAAAAAGGTAAAACCCATGGGTTGAGATAAGAACAGTTTAATAACTTAAATAAAGTAAAATATTATAATAATAACAATAATAATAAAAGGAAATATGTAGAAAGGAATAAAACAAACAAACAAAAAGACAAGTTCTGCACAATACAATTGCTCACCACTCGCTGATCGATTCCCAGCCCTTCCCCAAGCGCCAATTGGACTCTACTGGCCAGCTCCCCACAGTTTATGTAGTGAGCATGATGTTCTACAGTATGGAATATCCCTCTGGCTAGTTTGGCTGTGCTCCCTCCCTATCCTATAAATAAAATCTGGACTCTTACTATAAAAGGAAAAGAGGCACGTTTTATCAGTTATAGGATTTTTGCAAATGTGAAAAAAACTTTAGTCTATTTTGTAAGCACATAAAATGCACGGGGAATTTCAAGGAATCATGCAAAGAGCAACCAGTGTTATTTTATAAAATATACCAATCTTATTAAGTTTATGAACTACATAATTTGAACAATATTTCCCAGTTACTCATAATTGAGTGAGTACCTGCTTTATGTGACTTCAATTAAAGCAGCAATCTGAGATAAATTGTAGAAGACAATGAGTTCCTGGCATAGCAAAATCCATTCCAAGTATGTGTCTCTTTACATGTCTTAATACTGAGTGGTTTATTCATTTTTATACTGCTTTATTTGTTCATTACCTATACAATAAACTTCCCTTGGTTTTCAATATTCTTGATTTCTAAGCTTGTTTTTTTTTTTCCCCAATTGGACAACAGATGGCAATGATACTGTTAAAATAGTGAATCTCTTCCTCAAAAAACAGCACTAGATATCTAGAAATAAACTGTCCTGGCACCATGACAATCTCATTTCCAAGCAAACATTTGACTCTGATGCTCATTTATTCACAAATTCTTCCTGGATTCATACCATTGAAACACTGTCTACAGAAGTATATTTGCTTTGACACAAAATTCATGTGGTGTTGTGGAGAACTGAGGCACCTAATACTGAGGTGAAAGCTGATCTCTCCCAATAACCTCAGATTCTGCATTTTACACATTTCAATTCTTTCTTCCCAGAACCTTATTTTTTAAAAAAATGTTCATAACCCTTTTGATCTGTTATTAATTATCAGCTTTTCATCACAATACTCCAGATTTTCTTTCTGAAAGGTTTCCAATAACAGAATTACAAAGTCTCTTATGCAGTTAGTTTGCTCTAACCTAATTCTTCTGCTTAGTTTCCTTCACTTTTGTTAAAGGAGCCTCTCCTGAATTTATGAGCTAGAAGGTCTTGGGGAGTTTAGGCTAGATAAAAGGAAGAAATTCTTACTGTGAGTTGATGAGGCACTGGAAAGTTGTGAATGCTCCAAGCATGTCATGAATGCTCTGTCCCTGGCAGTGTTCAAGGCCGGGCTGGACAGAGCCTTGGGCAGCATGGTTTAGCATGTGGTGTCCTGTAAATGGCAGGGAAATTGGAACTAAATGATCTTAAGGTCCATTCCAACCCTAACTATTCTATAAATCTATGATCCTATGATCATAAATGAGAAAAGATAGGTACTGTATCTTCATAAAACTCTTCGTAAGAACCCTGAAATCTCTGTGAACTTAAGGAAGATTATTCTTCACAAGACAAATTCATTTTATAAACTTCTCATTTATATTAGTATTCTCAGCAATTTACTTCTTAAGAATACTTTAATCCTGAACTGCTTTCAAATTTTATTAAATTGTCTATGACTATTTTACATAAATTTTTGAAATAGCTTTAACTGAGAAATATTCCATGTCAGTGCAATAGTAGTATGAAACATATTAGAAACATAAACCCAGCATATTTCTTATGTGCTAATTACTCAAATTATAATATTAATTATAGTAAAAAAAACACTAGCAACATGCTAACTGTGTTGATCTTAGGAACTGAAATCCTGTTGTAGGTTACTGACCCTCAAAAAGTGAATAGAAAAGGTTATTGTCTTAACATTATTAATAGAAAAAGGTAGCATTCAATGTAATATTCTTGGACTGTGGTCATGTCGGATTCATGACTGAAGTGCACTGTTAATTTAATTAGCAAAGAGATAAAAACATTTGGAAAGAAGAAAAAGAAAGTTGCATATCTGCATTTTTTTTCCTTTCTGGCACTTATTTGCATTTCAGAAAATTTTCCAATGGGACCATATTTCTGCAGCCAATAAAAAATTAGCGTTATTATTGATTTCTCATTCCCTAAATGATCCATTTATTTTTTATTATAAATTTCTGTAAAGTAACCACATACAACCTGAAGTTGCCTTTTGCTTTTAAACAATTTTCCACCCAGAACACAGAACTTCCCTTAAACTGGTTAATCACTCTGGTCATGTATTCTATACATGGGCAATTACAACATTACGCATTTTATTTTGTCATCCTTAGCAATAAGTGCAGCAATCACTAGCCAAAGTTCTGTCCCAACAATTGGGGGTTTTTTTGTTTGTTTTGGTTCTAATTTTGATAGATGTTTATAAAATATAGTTTTGCACTCATGCCAAATGCCCATGTAGAGCATGTCTCCAAGCACTACATTTCTCCAGCTATCTTATTTCATTTCTTTGGGAGTTTTGTAATATTCAACACTGAACAAGGAAAAACAAAATTTGAAACACCAATGAATTCTGTCCATTGTCAGCCCTAAATATGTCATGAACTCTGTAAGAAAAAATTATGAGTACCATGTTATTAATGATTGCACTTCAAGTTAGAACTATGTATAAACAACTATCATCCTACTTCATCCTGCCTTGTGTTTAACATTTCAACTTAAATAATTGCTACACTTCAGTATGTTTGCATTTACGTACATGTGAGAGTACCTTAAGCATGAATAAAAGACCATAAAACTGTATTATTGTATGTGATAATCCAATTTACAAATTCTTTTTATGGGATAAAAAATAAATAAATAAGAAATGGCAAATCTCTAGACTGCAGCATATAATGAATTTTTATTATGTGACTAAGTAAATCGATTGACAATCAGCAAAACCCAACAATCAATAGGGCTATTTATAGGCCCATTCATAGGTCTATTTATAACTGAAAAGTTACAGTTCTTGTGGTGGATTAGCACAGACTACAAGTTCACAGCAGTATGTGCCTTTTCAGAGGCAGCTATCCACTTCTATATGTATACATATATAGATAGTTGCAAATTGTGTATATGATACATACATATGTAGCATGGTATGTAAAACTATCGTTAAAGAATGTGTCATTGAGGGTATACATGCAAGAATCTGAAGCAGGCAAGTTTGTATAACTTTATGATAAAGAATTGCAAGCAAGAGTTCATTTACAAAGATGACTCAAACATAAACATTCATGTACAGTAACAAGAATGTTTAAGTGTAGATAAGTAAATATGCACACTCAAACTTCTAGCTGATCACCCTTTGATACTACTCAGGGAAAAAAATCTGTAACTAGCTGTCACAATGTTATTCTGGCAGATATTCAGCCAGTTACTTTGAAAACGTTGCTTAGAAACTTATTTTCCTTCATAGCTGAAATATAATCAGGATTGTCACATCATAGTTTTATTTTAGTCTGCAGGGAAGATATGCATCTACTTAGACTTTAATTGCACCTTGACTGGGAGACTGCTCTAACTGGTAGCATTTCAACTAATGGGTAGATAGTGCCCAGAAGCATGAATGTATCTTCTTCAGTTTGGTACTTCTGTATCTTCTTCAGTCTGATACTTAAGGTGATCTAGAGAGACATTCAGGAGTAGAGGCTTGGTTGTCCCAGGCATGGGTGCTGCATTCTTGAAAAAAGGGCACTTGTTGCTGAAAAGGTTCAATGTTGTCACCTAAGACTTTTTGAAGGTAATTTTATATCAGATGGCCAGTGAATTGAATTTCAGACTGTCTCATGTAAATATTGCTTGGAAGAGCAGTGGCCTCCTCTTTCCTCCTCTCCTTCTTATGCAGTGTCACTTTGTTTCTGGCCTGCAGAGCAGCTGAGATTCAGTATACAAGAGGAAGGGACGCTACGTGATGATTGGAGATAGAATAGAGTTTCAGATGTCCTCAGTGCAAGACAGGAGTTGGACAGAGCCATCCTGTCCCATCCATCCTTTGTCTGACTGCTTTCATGAAAGTGGCAGCACCATTTCATGAATTACTTCAGCCACCTGCACTTTGTGCAAGACTGTTCTTGTGTGTCAATTATGCATTAGCTAACACCTTACAATCAGATGAATTTGCTTGTGCTTGCGCACTGAAGCTGGCTGCCCAGACAAATCTCAGGCTGACAGGAAAATACCTCATGAGTTTTAAGTGGATCAGGGATAAGGTGACCTCAAACGACTGTGTTTTCCAGGTGGATTTTTTTTTTTTTTTTTTTTTTTTTGTTTTGTTATACTTCATAGTTTTGTCCAGATTTTGTTTTAAGCATGAAAGAAGGTGCCCTGAATCTCACTTTGCATTTGTCTTAAGGTATGTCCTTGTGTCTTTCCATACACCTGGCTGTTCACTTGGGTTTGTCACCTCAGCTCATGCTTCTGTGTAGTCTGGTTGCAAATAAATCAGGGCACAAAATTCTTATCTTGGCAATGACACAGAAGGAATTTTTTGCTCAGAAGAACTTAATCTTAAATAAATTTAATGGGACATTTTATTCATAAGCATGTCATAACTCTCAGAATTCAATTTAAAAGATTTTATTGAATGAAATTTTTGTATTAATTCAGGGGCTATATTTTTTTAATTCTGAGAAATATATTGGTGGGCTGTGGGATCTAACACACGCAAAAAAATGAATGTCTGATACTGATAGCAAGTGTCATGGTTTAAGCCCTGCCACACAGTCTCTCACTCACTCCTCCCCCTCCTCCCTCAGCTCCCAAGGGGATGGGGAGGAGAATCAAAAGAATACAACTCCCACAGGTTGAGATAAGAACAGTCCAGTAACTAAGGTATAACAC